>JAODUP010000078.1:0-275000 GCA_025642065.1 Paralvinella palmiformis | reverse complement strand
GAGATTATCAACAAATATGGGCAGCACAAAAAACTTCATTTGCGTTTTGAAATGTTTAAAAGTTTAAAAACCTGATATGTAGCTTATATATTTTAAGTACATTAGTCAGTAATCATGATCATGATCCCTGGATCATTCTAGCCTTAGATTTATTAATATATATAAATACATAATAATTAATTATCTTTTGATGTAAATTTAGCTGAAGTTGAAGGTATTTAAAATTATATATCTATGACTTGATAAGTATATATATATATATATATATATATATATATATATATATATTTCAAATCTTTAGATGTACACTGTCTGTTATTATGTAATTTCACTGTTCAGCATCATTGAATAGGTCCTGCTAGTAAGGGGACATTATTAAATTTACAGTATCACCATCACCATCATCATCAATATTATCATCATCATCATCATCAGGGGTAATACCTGCAGCGAATTGGGTTTAAGTGACGTTCACTAAATTGGATGCAAGAGTTGTATTGCAATTATCTACCAAAACAGTAACTGATCCTAACTGTGATGTTCAACAGTAACTGATCCTAACTGTGATGTTCAACAGTAACTGATCCTAACTGTGATGTTCAACAGTAACTGATCCTAACTGTGATGTTAAATAGTAACTGATCATAACTGTGATGTTCAACAGTAACTGATCCTAATTGTGATGTTCAACAGTAACTGATCCTAATTGTGATGTTCAACATTAACTGATCCTAACTGTGATGTTCAACAGTAACTGATCCTAACTGTCATGTTCAACAGTAACTGATCCTAACTGTCATGTTAAAAAGTAAAGAGATTATTAATAAAGTTTAGTGAATTATCTATATCAGTTAACCCCCATTCAGAGTTTAAAGCACATAATCAAAGTCTATAATAAATGCAGTTTTTTTAAGAAGATGGGATATTTTTAATAAACTACCGATATGTTTACGATGTTGCCTTGTTGACTACACATTGAGGCCTGCACGGACTATGAACAAAACCATTCTACAGCTTCTTCTGACAAGTTGTTGTAGTTGACCCGTTGTCTACCTCGGTTGTTGTAAGTTTATTCCAGCTTGGATGAACTATTTGGTAGCCTGGTGTGCTTCTCCACAGGAGCAGATGCATATACTGGCTCAACTTGTTGTGTTCAGTTCTCATTCAGAAAATGATGTTCCTGACAGGAGAGTAGGTAATAATCAGTGGTTTGTTTGGGAGGTCTATGGAGAGACTTAATCTGACATTTCATCTCTTCATATATCACCTAGTTATCATCCTGTTATTTAGCTGTACCCAGTTTTGTCTGTATTTTCATTTCCTGATATGCAATAGTAAGTAGGGATCCATTGTAACACAACTTGGTTGATATTGCTGATAGGATGTAGGACTTCTGAAGGTCTGTCAAGCTTGTTATTTTTAAATTAAGACAACATGTAAACAATTCTCCTCTCTAGTGCTGATGATGTTGGCAACAGGAATGAGAGCCTCAATATCTGCAGCATGGTTTGTGCAGTGTTTCCCTGTAGGAAAGTGTACCCCTTCTGGGCAGCCATTGGGGGGGGGGTCCAACCCCTCCATTTTCCACTGCATTTGTTGTAGATCCATCAGTATATACCTGTGTCCATGATCTCTCTGGGTTCTGTTCATCAATCATGACCAGCATCACACCTTGTTTGTATGGTCTTCAATGTTCCCCTCCAGGTGTGAGATGATAGACCACTGTGTAGATCTATACACTGTCCATTTGTGATTATTTTGAGTCTGTTACACGAATAACTATTAATTCTCTTGTTCATTGGGTGTTGCGGCAAAGACTTGAACTTGGTGGCTTCTATTGTGAGCTTCAAGTCCCTGTGCTTACTGAGAGGTACAATGCCAGTGAGCTGTTCCATTTTCTCAATTGGGGGTTGACCTCATTACTCCAGTTATTACCCTGAATGCCGGTCTGGTTTTTGTTTATGTGACTTTGCTGCTGCTGACCATGCACTGGATCCATACTCAAGATGTGGTCTGATTGCTCCTTTGTAGAAACTTTTCAGTATGTTACGATCAGCAGCCCAATTGGTGCCAGCTAGTTTTCTCAAAAACTTGTAAGACCGTTTTTATATGGTAATAATTAATTATGAGAATAAGGTTTAATAAAATTGTGCAACAGATCTTTAATATGGAAAGAAAAAAGCAACGGACGTAATATTGTGACATTCAGTTACCAGAAATTAGATGAAGAATAAGGCGAGCGTAAAGTCTTCTTATACATGCAATGTGACTTCAGATACATTTTCTCTTAATACCAGCAATTCTTACTACCTAAAAGTCATGGGAAAATGTTTTGTAATTGGCATAAATTAATGTCTAATCGAATGTTATGCTGATATATCAACTTAAATATGTGTTATTTTTGTTAAGACAAAAACATCAAAATGGTATATTTCTGTTCTGTTGAATCTGACAAGATGGCACCATTTGCAGTGTGACATCATTGGAGCTAGGTAGCCTTAAATAACAATAACAACTAGTATATATTTCATATTTTATAAAAGTTGATAAAGATATACATTAGTGCAAAGATATTGAAGGAAAACACGCCACCATTCCCATTTTGAAAACTAATACATTCCTAGATCATTTCCATGGTGACGGCTTCACTCTATATGATTATAGTTTGCCAACATGCCACACTTCACAATTACTATGATTGACAAATAGTATTAGAAAACGTCACTCTCTGATGTTTATATCTGATAAGCTGAGGTTTGTAATAAAAAAGCTATGGGTGTTACATTCTAAATTGAAAATCAAACTTCCAAGTATTGTACAAACTACCTGGATATACAAGATCACTATTTTATGTTCATGTATTTCAATCATGGTTTCTTTACTCAATATTTGACATGTTTACTAGTCAACACGAAATCTGATCAACTTGTATTGACTACTTTAGTTAAAACCATGGATTTGTCGGTATTTAGGTAATTACAAACACAAAATCTTTCCCAAAGGAAAGGAAACATTCATGTACATCAAATTCAAGGAACTACAAGGTGGGTATCATATTTCTGTCCCATTCCCTGAATAAGATAGTTAGTTTAGTGACAAACTTCTCAAAAGATTGGGAATTCCCAAAAGAAACACACCAGAAGCAATTCTCAGTAATTTAAAACACATCAGCTGTCCTTAATAGCTTGAAGTCATGGTTGGATTAAGGTTTGCCTTTAGATCAGCAGTAGTGAATCAAGATTTTTTTGTCCATAGTTCATCACTAATCTACAAATGTACTTTATGATAAAGCTATAAGACAATGTATAATGACACAATAAGAAAATTAGTATCCTAAACTTATAAAAAAATATATAAAAAAACTACTATTTTGAAGGATCAGTAAATTGGAAGACTTCTTTTCTAGTAACATATTTCCTGGTGCTAAATCAATGAATTATAAGCATATTTCATTTTTGTTCTTATATCATTAATAAGTTTATCATCCTAACTAAACCAGTTATAAATATCAGTTATCTAACTCACAGATGATAATAATAATAATAGTAATATTTACAAACTTCTATAGCACCAATATCCCTCCTGAAAAGAATCATACTCAGCGCCGCACTTAGTACAGGGTTTGGGCAATCTCACGGTTGAGGTGCAATGCAACATTTATCAACAAATGATCGAATGCAGTGGAAACTTGAGGGGTAAGCGAGTTTGAAAAGGTGAATTTTCAAATGGTGATGGAAAGAAACTATGTCATTTGATGACTTAACAAGTTCAGGGAGTGAATTCCAAAGATTAGGGACAGCAACTGGAAAAACACGGGTCCCAGCATAAGATTTAACCCGGGGAACAGACAACAAGTGAAAACCAGATGATGGGGGCTATCTGGGATTGGGTGCTAAAGAAAGCATGGAAAATAGTTATGAAGGTTCTCTGGCAGAAAGAGTGTGACAGGCAATGGTACAGAGTGTGACCAGGGAGCCAAAAAAGAGATGTTGTTTGTGTTAAAGTGTCAGCTATACTAAAAATTATAAAGAATGGTGATTTTTGGTAATTCAGGCAGTTGTAGTAGTAGTAGTAGTAGTTGCTGAGACTGAACAACAATTAACCAAATTAATAAGCTGTAAATAGCGAATTTATCATATTTAAAATATCCATGTAATATAACTTATAATATAATAGTAGGTCTAAATGTAACAGAAGTGACCATATTGAATTTATAGAAGTATAAAAATCAAATTATAAACTAACTTGTTACTTTGTGTTTATTGTCTAACACTCTTGTTGGATCTGTCCCACTCATCTTCATACTGTATATGCCTCCATTTAGATCATCACTCCAGTAAAGGTTACTTAAAAGATAACATATGATCAGATTACACACACAGATATACACACACACACACACACACACACACACACACACACGTCTGTATGTCTATTTCATCACACCCCATTGCCATATGAGCCCAACCAATCAATCATGATATCAAAGTGTGCCACATTCCTACCCGTTCTCAGGATCCACAGTCAATGATCTCGGCTTCTGTTTTCTCATTCCATGCATCCCTTGCTGAGCCAGTACAGTTCTAAATGCTCCATCTAGCCTAGCAACAGAAATCATCCACTCACTGTCTGTATACGTGCTGTAGTAGAGATTGCCCGAGATCCAATCAACAGCCAGCCCACTGGCCACCCGAAAACCTAAAAAACAATCACCAGGTGGTAGAACTAGACAGCACTAAAGATCAATTAGAATATAACATAAAGATGGAAGGTATCAGAAACCCATTAAATAAAGCAAATTAAATAATGATGGCTTAATGATTGTAGAAACAAGCTATCTATAATTATCTTTATTCAATTACGTGTAGTGAAGGCATTTATCACGGTTTATTGAAGAAAATTGTTAATTAAAGATGACCAAATAATAATCGAGATTTGTGATCTATTTTACTTTTAAAAATATCAAATATCACAAACCTGTATCTACAATTACAGTCAGTTCCGAGTGATCTGTCCTGGCAGCCATTATACCATACTGTGGTTGTTTTGGCCAGAACTCCTTGTTCTTGGTATTGAAAGGACCAGCCCAGTATATACGTTTGGTAGTGATGTCGAAATCCATGGCCAGCGGACGTATCACATAGCTACCCGTCCAAGGTGCAATCACATCATTCTTACCTGTCTTCAAATCTGTACCTTTTATAGTGCCTTCTTTACCCATAAGTAGGAAACTTTCAATATCTTTAATATGAATAAAAGATAAAAATCTATAATAAATTAATCATAATCAATATAATACATAACAATACAATAATAACAAAAATATTAGTTGTTTTACATGGCTGGATAC
The DNA here is from genome assembly GCA_025642065.1 of Paralvinella palmiformis. Taxonomy (NCBI): domain Eukaryota; kingdom Metazoa; phylum Annelida; class Polychaeta; order Terebellida; family Alvinellidae; genus Paralvinella; species Paralvinella palmiformis. The sequence goes on along the minus strand of JAODUP010000078.1, from coordinate 269,650 downwards.
CTCAAATTAGGGATACACATATCATCTATAATTTAATGCATTATCACAGGAAATAATCAAGCTGTCCAACAAAAAATTATTAGCTCAGAAAAAAAGATGTGGCTTATTGTTTAAATAACTTCTACTGTAAAAAAATTATTAAATATATATATAACTGGCTCTATAAGCCCAATTACAAAGTTAGTTAATAAACTATTATCCTTGATTGCTTACCCAAGATATATGAACGAGACCCTTGTAAAACCATTAATAAAAACCCAGTTTGGACTGTAATGTTCTAAACCATTACAAACCTGTTTCAAATTTATCATTTTTATCTAAAATTATAGAATTATAGCTCTACATCTCAACAGATATATATTCAACATTAATGAATATAAAAAACGATCACAGCACCAAAATACATTGGCTCAGGTAAAATATTATAATACAATGTCAATTGATCAAGGAAAGCCAGTCCTACTTGCTTTCCTGGACCTGTCCACTGCATTTGAAACAGTCTAACATGGCTGTTACTTTTTGCGCAATTTTGCGGAAACATTTTATTTCCACACAGACACTGAGGTACTATTTATGTTTACACCAACAAATGATTCATTACTGAGAACATTTATGAAATAAACAATTGTATGTAATCTTAATATTATTGCCTGCCCTCACATTTCTCTGTTTTGCTTGGTAGACCTATAATGTGGTTGACAGGCTGTGGACCCCAATAACCATGTTATAACGGGGGCCTACTCTACACATCCTTTTGGGATCATTGCACAGTAACATAGCATTAAATGTCACTTGTATGCTGACACATCTATGTTGTATGTATGACTGGATTTGGACAATGAGTTAAATTTATCCTCTTTGAAGAATTTAGAACATTGTATTGCTGATATTTGGCAATGGATAACAAAAAAATCTTCCAAAATTAATTGATGGTAAAATAAATATGATCTATTTGGTTTGAACACACTATGTTAAATCCCTAAAAACATCAACATTACAGATTGATTCATCTTCAATTAGCCCTAATGGGTCAGTAACAAATTTACAGATTATTTTTGACAAATTAATCAATATGTCATATCAGTATGTTAAGCTGCCTACTACTAACTGAATGTAGAACTTGGCTGCTTTAATCAAACCAGATTTGTATATGTTATATGGATTTTGTAAATGTTATATGGAACAAGAGAAGCTCTCTTTTATATAAATGAAATACAGGTAGCACTTGTTCTCAAGCTCAGATATATGTAACTGACCAATAAACCTGTAGTAAGACTGGGTGTATGTTATTACTTGTTTTGTTATCATGATGCTCTCTGTATGCACTTATCAGTATAATAAAACATACTTGACTTGATCATCTTAAGAACATCCACTATTTAAAAGCATTCTTGACACAAGAAGCACTTGTAGCTGTAGTCAATGTCTTCGTTACACCTCGTACAGACTATTGTAACTCCCTGTTATATGGCATATCTGATTATAACATCAATCATCTTCAGCAAATTCAGAATAGGGGAGCTTGCAGAGTAACAAATACTGGAAAATATGATCATGTCATCCCAATTCTTGAAAAACTACATCAGCTATCTGTTAGACAATGTACCCATTCCAAAATGTTACTAACAACTTATATATCTATCAGTGACAGAACACCTGAATACCTGTGCGAACTGGCCTACATTAGAAAGTCATTCCCAAAACTCAGAGGTCATCCAGTTAAATATTATAGAAGGCACCCACGTCTCGGCTCAAGGCCAACAGTGATTGTACATTTAGTGTTGCAGCCCCAACTTAAAGAGGTTGTGAGCAGATATTAGACATTCTTTCTCTCTTAAAAAGATAAAATCTATTCTAAAAATACACCTGTTCAATGTTGCTTTCGCCAATAAATAAAGTTTATCATTCAAATATTTCTTTTAAAAACCATATTGGACTGTTACACCAAACTTGCCTTCACATCTCTGGGTTTTTTCATTCATTTGCTTCAGATAAGGACACTGACAATTTGTGATTCTACGTGAACCATCATAGGATAGGAGACAGATGGCACTGGGATCACAAGCCTTCTTCTCTGGAGCACATGGATTGCCCTCTAGTGACCAAAGAAAAGATAATTAAACTGCAGCAGTATTATGGAAGTAATCTAACTGCATAACATTAGATGTTTATAAGCAACTGAGGTGTACAAAAGGTAATTCATATTACATAACGATATATCTTTTCACTGACATTTACCAAATTTATTTTATATTTATGTACACAATTTTCTGTGTAAAAGTTTGAAATCGCATAAAGTGACCCGCCCTCTCCAAATAAACAAACAAACTTAATTTATAATGTAATTTAATATTTAGAGTATATATTGTTGGTTGTGTAAAACAAAATGGAAAAATTCATGTGTAAACAACTTTTTTCATAACTAATATAAGTATAAGCCTATAGTTGTTGTTGTATTGTAAATAACATTAAATGGATCTTAACTTTATGAATTAATTTGTGTAGAAAAGTGCTAAACATTGACAAACATGGGCCAATTTAAAAATCTTTGTAGATCTTAATTAACTTATATGTAAGGTCTGTTTGTATCCAATCCTATACATTAATGCTAAAATGTATCAGCAACAATTAATCTTAACATCAGCAGATTTGAGGTCAGAAAAGAAACATTAGGTAGATTAGAAGTTTAAAACAACGTAATGTTACACTCAGAGAAATTTGTTTTATAATATATAGTTTTTATGGCTCCAATAAAAAGGTAAAAGATGGAAATTCTATATCTACCACATAAATATTTAATTAATACAAATACCTGGACCAATAACCTGGCGTTTTGGGTGAAAAACGCGGAGATCGAAAGGATTACGGATGACCTTCTGAATGACCTGGAGATCTGATCCATTCCACTTCTTGGCCTTGACAATATAAATATGACATGACATGTTTCACCGGCAGTTAATAATTGACATAATCACATTTTCTTTTAATTAGATCACTCAAAAACAAGTTTATCAATAACGTGTTCAATGTCAGAGCCGATTAATAAATGAAACAACGATCTTTTATAAAACTACAGCTTATATTTGTTTTCATAATGACAACGAATATTGACTCCTGGAGAAGAGTTTATCTGTTCTAATCTCTATATACATACCCCAACAAGAGAGTTAGTACCCCAGTCTGTCCAATAAACATAATCTCCTAATTGTGTGATGGCAAATGGATGGACGAGGAATCGGTTACCACGAAGTATCTCTCTGTAATCTCCACCATCGTAGGTTACTGTGTGTATAGCGTCAGTGCTGAAATGTAACCAAAACACAGATTGAATCAAATATATACCTAATAAGGTATCATTTAATAACAGAGCATCTCACTATTGCAAAGTAACACCTTCAATGGGATTCGAATAATACGAAAAAATAATGCATTACTGCAATAAATATTACCCCAGTGTATTGAGTAATTGATGTAAAGTTACAGAAGTGAACTTATAATTGGAACTTAACTGCAAATTATAACAAAGGCCCATTTCTGTTCATACGTCATTTGATAACCTGATTACTGCAGTCCACTGCATAGAGATCAGCACGTAAATTAATTCCTGTTACATATATTTCAATTCACAGGTATTATTCTTGTGTTATTAATTATTATTAATTGTAGGCTTATCACATGTCAATTAATGTGTCATATGGCTATGTTAATTTTTAGCTGTTTATCTAGTCAAAATAGGTCATTACGTTTTTCATCTGATTTAGTCACCAGATGGCAGTGCTTCCTCAACATCAAAACGTTTTAATTATATGCTGTTTAAATGTGGACTGATGAATAATATGTTTTACAGTAATACTCTTTCTACTAAGATAAAGACATATATAAATGTTAGTCATTTACCATGTGACACATTATGTGTTGTACAGTGGCCTTTGTCCACACTGTTGTTTTTGAAACGGAAACAACACATTTTTTTTGGTAGACAACCTAAATGATATTTTAATTAACATTTGTACTAACTGAATGATTTGCTTTTATTACTATGCATGTACTATGTATTTTAGTATGAATAAATATATTATTATTATTTTTATTATTATTATTATTATATAGGTGGTGTCACAGATGGGCTATAAAGCTAATGAATATATAATGTTAAATGGCATTTAGTCAGGCATCATGACAGCATCAACATTTAGCATATTGCCACAACTGATCAGTCTAACTGGATTAAAATGATTGTACTGTGTCACCTACAGGAAAATACAACAAAATATTAATTGACTTTACTAAATTATGTAATTATGGTTGTTCTCATGTTTTTAGACGGAGAACAAACACAAGACAACGTATGTACAATCAATAATTAAATTAAACAGATTCAAACAACATAACATCAGCAGTGACCAATATAAGAAGGATGTACTGATGTATATGTATTTGTTAACGAATGTCACATAAAGGTCACAAACAACTTTTGATATAAAACAACATAAATATAAAACACACTCAGATCTTTCCATTTTAATATCATACTCTAAGTCTACTCTCAAAATACTTCAATTCAGAATGAAGATTAAAACAAAACTAGAAAGACCTATGCCTGTCTGGAAGGTAGTAGCAGAGTTTTATCTTATACACCTAGAATCAGGGTTCAAATCCTGGCCCAGCTACGTCTGAAGGTTGTTTCAGCTTTCATTTAGCCTTATTACCATCATGGCGTCATCATGAACATAAAAATTGATATTAGACAACATGATATATATTTCATCAAATCACCAATCACTCGTTACCTAGCATCAACCCAATAGACTCTAGAAGCTTGGTAGTCTAGTGTTAGCCCATTTGGCCAACGACCATTTGGGATCTTACTAACTCTTCTAATAATCCTTCTCTTATCTGGCTCACCACTCATAGCACTCATCTCAATCCTAGCTTCTTCAGACTCCCAGTCTGTCCAGAACATCTTACTGCAAGATTAAACAATTCTGGATCAAACATTGTACAGCTGTACAATACAGTGTATTCCTTGGTGTATGCAAGGATGCCAATGGAAAACAAGAAAGAAAAAAAAAAGATTTACACAATTCGCAGACATCACCCAGAACATGCAGAAAAACTAAGAAATCTGTGTATGTTTATGTGTGTCTGTGCGTGTGCATGCACACACACATGCACACACTCACACAAACAAACACACACACCAGTGCTAACATCAAGATATTATGGAAAAATTACCTAATTCAACAAAAAAGAACATCAATTTATTTTAAGTGAAAAAAATATCAACTTTACTTAACCTTTACTCATTTTCAACTCATTGTTACACACTTTATTAACAAGCTTCATTAGTGTGTTGTTACAGCAAGTTGTCTTTTGTTAATAGTACATTCACAAGTTGGCACATGATGGAGTAAACATCAATACACAAATACCAGATAACTTGACATCTAATGGGCTCATTAATATTGTGCATAAGAATAGATAGCTGAGTGGTTTTACAAAACTTAAAAAGTTAAAGGTGACAGGAAAAGAAATTTCAAATTTCGAAGTAAATATAACGTAACAAGCAATTATTTTATTATCTATCAGATACATTATCAGACACAAAACAATTTTAACCATCAGTTATCGGATTTCCATTAAAATGATCCTAAAATCCTTAATTTCCTAATTTTCACGAGTCATTGCTAGTGTGTACAATACTTGCTAGGGATTATTGTGTGACGTCATCTTCACCAAACATCACGTAGTGTCTCAGCTTGATTACAAGCGTCTTGACAAGTTGACAGATAAAATGTCAGATTCTGATGAGTTTCGACATTTTCAGGAATATCAAGCCAGACAGCTTTGAACCACTAGCAGAAAAGGTAACAGACAGTATTAATTGTGAGGAATTAGCTGCAGCAAGTGTATACGTGGATCTAGATCAGCCAATTGTGCCACAGACAGCCGGCCCTGGTCTACAACAAGAGTTGGATTGGTGTGTATTTGTTTGTGTTGGTATAAGTTTAATTGATAAGTCAACACACTAGGCTTGAATGCGAGTATTTCCCAATTTCTATTGCATAACTTCATTTAAAATAAAGTGGTATTTGTCTGTACACAGGAGCTTGGTGGATGCATGGGGCTCTCCCATATGTGGCCTATACTAGTCTATACAGGGATGTGCTGCCCTCAGTGTGTCTTTTTAGCCATTTGTTTTTGTAATTTTCGGGGTTTGTTGTTGTGTCAGTTTTTATGGCACTTACACGTCGCATATAATCATTGGTATTTGACACAATTATATGTGACAGAATACACCATTTTATATGTTTAATAAAGACAACATGGAACACATAACACAGGTTAAACAAGGCCACATGGAGTGTTTGGGGTTTTTGGAGTGTTTGGCAAAGATGACATCACATTCCGAAGTTTTAAGAAGATTCTTGATTAAAGTTTTGGCATTGTGAGATGCTAGAAAAGCAAGTTTTAAAACCACTGTAACTTTATTTCTAGGAAAAAACTTAATACATCTCTGATCAAAATTGATTTTAATATATAACATTAACAGTTTGACTAATTTGGGAAACCTTTTCCTGTGACCTTTAAATTAAACCAATGCCCAAAATTAAATATTATATTATTAAATTCTTTAAAAGCACTAAACATTCATTTAATATCCACGTATTACATCTGACATCATATGGATCAGTCCATATCACTGACTGGACATACATAACCTGCTGTTTATATATATATATATATATATATATCCAACTGTGAAAGAACTACTCTGAAAGTATCCACTAACAGATCTTTCAAGTCTAGAATACCTAACATAGATCCATCTATAACTATGTTATTTATCTAATATACTTAATGTTTCTAAATGATCTTCATATTTTTTTAATGGTCATTTAAGGTTTTTTGGCCACTTTGAACACAAATACAAATAACTAGTTTGACTAAATTTAACACTTTGGCCATCTGCCCCTTTATAAAACTCAGTAGCACCAGTGCTGAAAGTTAAATCCCAACCTCCTACATATTTTGGCTATTAGAATGGAATACAATATTTCAACATGTGTGTGTGTGTGTGTGTGCATGTGTGTGTTGTGTCTGTGTTGTGTCTGTGTGTGTGTCTATGAATTGTCAATAAAGAAACTGTCAATAAAGAAATATCAAAACAATACAGAGATCTAACATTTTAACCTACCCAACATTTGGATCAACTGCAATAGCTCGTGGTTTGGAGATGCCTTTTGAGATTACCGTTCTTCTTTCTGAACCATTAAAGTTAGACACTTCTATATGATCCACCGAGCTATCGACCCAATAAATGTGTTTAGTAATCCAATCTACGGCTATACCTTCAGCCGTTGCTGTTGCCTTTGAGTAGTCTACGACTACATTGATGTTAGTTAAAGCTGTAATGGAACAAATAAAATAAAAACAACTTGAGATTGACATTAATTATAATAAAAATAAACAGTTAAAATATAATGTGTTTTATTGTGGGTTTTTTTGTAACATCATCTCTGGTATGTCTCAGCTAAAATAAATATATAACATGTTAAACAAACTGTTCAACATGTAACATGAAGCATACACAAATAAATTATTATTTAATTTTTTTTATTTTGTGGAGAACAGCAACATCCCATTAACTAATGTTACATTATTATTATACATTGCTTTAACATGGTATCTTCACCTAAACAATGTTATGCTGAGCTCAAATGTATTATAATATTCTACACTAAGATGCTAAACCAGACTATCTATTATGTAGCATGATGTTCTACAGTTGGTCATTTTACTATCTAGGCATTATGTAAGCTATCTCCTGTTACAACAATCTATGTAACATTAACACAAAAAGATTAAACAACCGAATAATGGGCTTAGAAATTCACTGAATACAAATAAATTCTTACTGTTCTTAACAAGGATCCCTCTGTATATTTTATCATCAGCAACATCTGTCCAGAATACCCAGCTACCATCACCTTTATCACCTTCATGGTTGTAATAATAGTCTAAGGCAATGGTGTTGATGAGACCAGATACCAGAGATGTATATGAATGGTCCCGTATATGTAGGCGTAATATCTCATAACGCTTCGAGTACAGTATATATTCTTCAACCGTGTCTGTAAAACATAAACATATCAGGTAAAAGGTTGTACATTTTGTTATAATTATTTAATGTTTGAATAGATAATAAATGTGGAAAATAGAGCAGATAAAATATAATATTTTCTGTGTTTATAATAATTTAATGAAATTTGTATGAACAAAACTATAGGTAATCAACTTTGACATAACCCTATTTGCTACAGCATGAGGTGTGTTTGTTATGTAAAGTGAACTCTCTGTATAGTAATCTATTTAATATATGTATGTTAGATATAGACCCAGCCCTGAAAATGAGTGAACTTGAAAGGGAAATTTTGTGAAGTCAAGTTTTATGAGGAGTTGCGGTCTAGATCATACTGCACATTTCGTGCCATCAAATTCATACAGTGAAATAAATCTGGCAAGAAAAATCAAGTGTTCTAAACAGAAAACCACCCACCCTTAAAGATTTAAGTGTAGTGTGATATTGTTCACATAATTCAGATAAGTCAACTTTAGGATTTTCCTCTGTCATCATTAAACGCAAGAATGTCAATGCTGTGAGTATACTGATAAAGACTATTACACTTAGAGTTAGAGTCAACTGGATTATGCTTACATTTTATTTCTGCTGTGACAGTGAAATTATCAGATAAATCATCTGTGGTGGTTAGTGTATGAATATAGTTAGGTGTAGATCTTTAACTTTATAATAACATCCAGAAAATAACGTGACTGAATCCAAATGGAATAAAGATAATGTTAGGGTATATGTGTGTGCATTTGTGTCAGACATGGGGTCAATTCAATTCCGGAATTGGAATTGATGGTTAAAAAAAATGAATTGGAATTGAGAATTTTTTAATTGGAATTAAGAAATTTTGAATTTGAAGTTTCCTACAAAAAATTAAATCCAAAAATTAATATACCATTTTTACACTGTTAACACTTACATGTGGTGTTACCAATATACTGGAACCATAATGATCCAGGTTTGGTTTGGTTTTGTTGTTCGGAGAGAATCCCCAGGCTGTCGCTTAATCAGCACAGCCTCTATGTTGGAGTGTTTGAGAAACCTCCTCCCCCCCACCACTCACAGGGGAGCAGTACGGAAAGATGGAGCCGAAATACCCTGAGGGTGGTCACTGCCAGAGTGTTTTACGTCCTCAGGGGGTTTTTAACGTCCCCCTTTATTTTAAATAATTCAGTGGAGACGGCAGCGCCATTTAACATGGTCAGCCACCCATGATGTAGTGAGCCGAGAAATTAATCCCTGGAAAAGTTTCGACCTCTTGCGGGGTTCGAACCTGCGACCATTGGCACCAAGTGCCGGGTGCTTAACCACTAGGCCACCGGAGCTCACTAACCTTAGATACAGTAACAGAGAGGTTTTATTACTCCATTAGTGATTGAGGATATCTAAACACTGAGAACTGGTTCACTGGCTAAAGATCATATAACTCATTTATATATACAGTAGTAATATATATATATATATATATATATATATATATATATGTATATACAGAACCTCCATTGTATATGCTGCTAATGTAGCATTGTACCATATCTAAACTAAAATGTCAACATTTGTTAACATATTTTGACATTACTGGTATGTATTTGTTCTTTCAGCTGTGAACGTTAACTTTCCAGTCTTTTATTTTTGTTTTATAAACCTATGTAGCTGGACCTTAAGAAACTGTGTGTATTTATTTCATAATTGTATTGATGGTTTGATATCTAATTGGTGTTTAACAATATTTATTTTATTTTATTACACTAAATTAAATACAAATTTACAACTGAAGTGAAAGTTCATTAAAGTTTATTTGGCCGTAGTCACATCACACATAAAATTATGTTAATTGAACAATTGAGTGCATTTTAGTCTTTTAGCAGTAAAATAAATAACAAATGTAAGAAACGTAATGCGATATCAACGTATCATTTGATTTGACATAAATATATACTAAATTAAAAACATTTGTCTATTGCCATTAACTAGTTTATGCAAGCACACACACACACACACACACACACATATACTCATAGATAGATGCACACACACCAGACATGGGGTCAATTCCATTTTGTCAATTCCAATTCCACTCAATTCCATTTGGTCAATTCCATTCCACCTCAAATTTATCAATTCCAATTCCGTTTTTTTCCGACTCTTCTTGCCTAATATTTTTTACCATGAGTAGATACTCCGAGTACCTACTTGGAATACAAAGTAGTTTATATTCCAAGTAGGAATGTCATGGAAGAAATATTTCTGAATTAAAAAAATTAAATGGTAAATTAATTTGTGGATTTAATTTAATTTTGCCTGTTCTAAACATTGAAGGGGGGTACATTCCTAAATAGCAATATCTCTATATAGATTACAGGCATGCTATGTGGTGGTGTCACCATGTTGTAGGTCGAGCCCAAGGTATCCAGACCATTTTAATTAGTTAAATGCACATGTATAATGTCACAGTCAGCGTGCATATTTGATATATATATATATATATATATATATATATATAAGGAACCAAAGTTCTGGATCAATTTGGTTCCAGTATATTGGTAACAGCACATGTAAGTGTTAATATGGTAAAATTAGAGCAAGCCTAACCACAAGGCGCTTTTAGCTAAAGAGGTATTATATCACTTGGTGGATCATAGTCTTGGGTGCATCCCCATGTAAGAGTATATTTTCTAATCATCAAAGATATGTTTATATTCCACTGCCCAGTAGGAGCCTTGAAAGGAATGTATTTGCTTAATTCCACCCAGCAGGCGTCAGACCCTGTATTTACTTTCATGGTAAGTTCACAAAATCTCTCAAATGGTTATTAAACAGTTAGGTCTTGGGACAGGCTATAGTAGTCACAGTTTGAGGACAGTAGGGGCAATCTTTGGCTCCAGATTGGCATTCCTGGTGAGATGATAAAATTAATTAATTCCTAAATAGCAATATCTCTATATAGATTACAGGTATGCTATGTGGTGGTGTCACAGTGGGGGCGGAGCCCATGGTATCCAGACCATTTTAATTGGTTAAATGCTCACTTAGGGTGCCACAGTCAGTGTGCATATCTGATATACATATATATATATAAGGAACCAAAGCTCTGGATCATTAGTGAGCTCCGGTGGCCTAGTGGTTAAGGTTTTACTGCACAATCCTGACAGTTGTTATAAAAAAGAGCTCCTATATTTTTCATTTATAACTGTTTGGGGAAACATCTGGTATTATAGTTAATAAATGAGCCAGTTTTTAAAGAATGTGCTGTTGTCTTCATCAACAGTGACAAATCTCAAACTTTTAAATAAACACATTTTGCTAGTCAACTTTTATTCTTGACTTTTTGTTACAAAATCATAGCCTACATCATAACAATATTTGTTAAAAGAATGAGTTTTTTTAGTAGCTAGTTATAAAACTAAAGTGCCATTATGAGTAGGAGTTATTAAAAGCTACTATACAAGATCCAAATAAAATGTATCAATAAACCCAAATAAAAAATGTTAACAATCATCTTTATGTATTAGTGAAACCAATGAGTTTAAATGAGTTTATAGTAAATATTATAGTGTACAATTTCTCTCTCTCTCTCTCTCTCTCTCTCTCTCTCTGTGTGTGTGTGTGTGTGTGTGTGTGTGTGTGTGTGTGTGTGTGTGTGTGTGCATACATGTGTACATACCATTAGGGGTACAGGTGAAGCCATCATCCATCAGTTTATAGCCAGGCAAGCATTTACATTTATGAAGTGGACCAATTTCTTCACACTTCTGACTACAGATTCCCCATTGTTTACACGGATGGAGATCTTAATTGTAAGGAAAATAAACCAGTAAATAATGAAAAACATGAACATAATCAGTCTATTGATAAAATTACAAAAACATCCACAAAACCCTGTATAAAATATGTTAAACCAATACCTTCACACTGTCCTGTGTCATTATTCAGTACTTTATCTAGTGGACAGGTACAAGCGTAACCTGGTTTATCAGGGATGTTAGCACAACCGTGACTACAGAAATCTCCAACAGCTCTACACATGTTAGTATCTGTGATAAAATTAAATGGATTACTTTACATTCAAGCAATTATCGATCACATGATTCTGTATAAACATTCCCCAAAGGAAAAAATATTAATATACAGGAAGTCATAAATCTGGAAAGTTGAAAGTATGAAATAAAGAGGAGATATATCCCTTTAAATATGACATTATCATAGTCAAGTGATCTCTAGCAGTTTTTCGCCATCATTTAACTTTATGTTAATAATCACACATTTGTTGTAACATAATTTGTTTATCATTGAAAACTTCATAACATTTTAACTTTATTATACATATCCAGTGACACATAATGTACCTAAATGGAGCTGATACAAACAGTTTAACAAATCTGTACAAATATACTGCACATACGGTATTGTTCTAACAAAGGAATAATATCTAATAAACTCATACACTACTCATAAATGATGAAAGCACACATTTAAAGAAATAATGAAATACTAAGAACGTTGACCTTCATGATGCTTGGCAACAATATTTTTACTTGTTTTTAAAATACAGAAAACTTATGTGTCTTCCTCAAACACCACTGAGTGCTCGGTCTAGTTTTCTTTCAGGTCAATGTTGTATTTGCTTTTGTAATGAAAACATTATCAAACTTATTTAGTGGGTGGAGTCACACGGTAATTTAGGGTAGTGATTGAGCTGTTGGGTTGATCCAAGGTGGTGTGTAATTAAGTTTGTGCTCAACAAATATATGCGTGGGTAGGTTGTGGCCGTTTGCTATGTTTTTAGGTGTGAATTAAAAGGTGTGAAAACGCATTCAAGTTATTTTGAAATATTTTGTCGTCCGTTGCGGATTCCATGCCATTTCGCGTAAAAATGCTCTGTTACGGATTCCACGATTTGGGGTCAAACCGTGTTATATAAGATTTTGCGTTATAACGGACTGCGGTATAACGGGGTCCAACTGTACTTTGCTCTATTACTATTACATTCAGAAAGAAATGTAATTTACTACTATTACATTTCCAGGTTTATTTTATTATAAAATGGTTAATTATATACAATGTAGTTTAAAGAATAAAAGAATATTATCACATTTATTTGGGTTGGTTGGTTTTGGGGTTATACACAAAATATGTATAAAATGTACACGAAATAAATGAACATGTGTATAAAATGCAATATCATACAGTGTCACATGATCAATACAAAATATCTGACGATGTGGATATAGAGTATGGATAAGAAAAATATATATAATATAAACATATTTGATGGAATATATACCAGTATGTATATTATCTAAGTTCATATATTTATTATGTTAATGAATATAAACATTAGTTATTTAACTGCTAAAAAACTAATGACTAATTAATGTGATGTCGTATCATACGCATAATACAACTAATAGTGTATGATACTCTACATACTGATAGGATGATATCTTTTATTATTGGATTAAAAAATCTTCTTATCTTGGCTTCAACAACTTAAAAATTAATAGGTATACCATATTGTATATTAAAATATTCCTAATAAATAGCATTAGTAAATTAAAAAATTAATTTTCCCTCATTTACCCTGACTGTTTTATTAAACTTTGAGAATTAATACAAAAATTTATATCCTAATTTACACACATTTACTAAAAAATAAATCCTCAAACATCATCGCTCCCAGTTTCAACAACAGACATAGTTACATGATTTACCTATAAATCTACACCACTTTTAAATTGGGTCAAATTTCTGCTTTTAGAAACATGACAATCCACCTCCAAGAAGATCCGGAAGTATCTTCTTGTTGAAAGACAACAGGTTAATGACATAATATTTTAAAAAGTTAGAATTAAGAAGACCTAATTGTAAAGATAACAAAAACTTAGTTGTATACCTAATACTGATAAAAATGGCCAGCAAAAGGTACCACACACTAAATGAGATTTATTTAGAGAGAGCTTGGGGTTTTCGGTTCCTTTATTTTATCATGGAAGAACACTGGATAGCTCCTGAAGATCCAGAACACTGCTAGTGTAAGATGACCAAAGAAAATCCATGGGTGTCACTTAGTGACTAATGATCTGGTAGTTATGACTCGATATGTTATAAAGTTTTTAGGTCTATCACAACTCATTAACAAACCTTAGATCTAAACACATTAAAAGATTATCTTTATGTCATATTGTTGTCAATTCTATGTTTATATCAAAGATGACAAAAACATTATAGAATACTAACCACAAAATGAGCCTTCATCTGATCCATCAGGACAGTCTAGTTTATCATCACAGAGTTTATCAATTTCTAGACAAAATTTCATGCTACGAACATCACAAAGTTTATTTGGAGCTTCGCAGGTGATCACTAGAAAATAAAGACATTTCACTCATTAACCAAATTAACATCTACCTTAGACAAATGTCATTATGCAAATAAATTATTCAAATAAAAGCACTTTTAAATAGATTGACTGATATTAATGATAATTTTAATGATAATCAGAACTGTCACAAAATTTGCCGAGTTTCTCAGATGTTTTGGACTTTTCCTGAACACTCCATTTTCCTTGATTTTCCCTGCCTTTTTAGTCTAGTAAGAACATGACAGACGTCACATCATAAATTATTGCCTACACCAAAATAACACCAATACCATTAACATACCACAATCCTCTTCATCGTCAGCACCGCTACAGTCTCTCTGACCATCACAAATCCACTTCTTTGATATACAGCGTCTCTCACCACGACATCTGTACTCATCTTCATCACAACTAAATGAGCCACTGGCAGCTGTAATATATTGATAATATTAAAGATCACTAACAACATAACTATCAGTAATACCAGACAAATTTTAAATGATAACATAGCCCTATAACTTGTTTGGAACTAAACTGATCCAATAACTTTAACTGATAATCTTCAGAATATGACAATTGAGTAATTCTAGCTTTTAGGATAAACTCAGTTTGTAAACATCGAATGAGCATTTTAATCCCTTTTTAGTGTTACTTAGATGTTATAGAACAAGATAACGATGTTTAACGTTTATCACCAAAATACAATTACAGGGGAAAAAATACAGGGAAAACATGAATCATCTATAACTAGCCATGCCCCATATATACTTATCTATATGTCAATGCTGTTGTTGAGGCTAATTGTATTTTGAACCACTTTTAAAGGTATTGTATTGAACTGATATATAAGAAGAGTAGCAAATGATCATCATTTATCATGAACAAAGGTTGCTGAAAAATCTACTCGTGCATCACAGTGAATCATTACAGGTGTTTATAATTAGCGCGTGCACGCACACACACACACACACGATATAATATATTACCTGTACAGTCTAGTTCATCAGAGTTATCAATACAGTTAGGAACTCCATCACATCTCTGTTCTATTGGTATACACTTGCCAGATTTCTTACACTGATACTGACTTCGGGGGTCACATGTGTCTTCAATGCAGTTTTTCTGTTCATTGCAGAAGAGAGTTAAAACAACTAATTTTATAATAATGCGTCTTCATATATATATATATATATATATATATATCATTACCTTAAAACGTAAACAGGAATAGTGTGTCAGACTTTTGGGGTATGTTTAATGAGTTCATTAAAATTATTTGTATTATTAACTTGTGAATAGAGTACAGTCAAAAGACCTGGCAATGTATACTATAATTGTTTTGAAGCATTATTAATTCCATTGGTCAACACAGAGATCAAAGGTCATGTCAATATTTTTACATTTCTCTATAATTCTATTACTAATAGAGTGGGTGCAATTTTATCAGATATTGTGTCTCTGTGTCAGTAATTAGGGGTTTTATTGTTATAAATCAGACTTAGAGAAAAAAAATTTGCTATTATAAAATATAATAATAAATTGCATTATACAGTATTATATTATACTGCATTATACAAGATTATATTGTAGTATACTTTATTTTACAGTATCACATAGTATTATACTGTATTCAGTACAGTATATTATATTACATGATACAGTAGGCACCCTGTTATAAAGCGGATGTTGGGGTCCACAAGCTGTCAACTGGAAAATAAAATCTTTCTGCAAATTGGGCAAAAAGTAACTGCCAAGTTTAATTGGTGATATTCATCTGCCAGAATCAGTGCATGTTTTTCAGATGAAGGTAGCACATATATAGACCAATAAATTAACATTCATAGGCGTGTGTGCATAAATAAACATCAATGAAAATGTATCTGTTTGTGTATCTGCTTTTTTTAATGACAATAGTTTGTGATTTCCCATTTGGTTTGTCCACAAGAGTAGATTAACTAGGTCATTGCTCTGTTTGAAAACTTTGTGCTTATGGTTGTCATTCTTTAGAGCTAGTGTTATCTCATAGCATCTTGTAGTAGAGTGTGGTGTCATCATCATTGTATCAAAACAGAGGTCTTTTATATGTAAAATATGATTCCTAATTGCAATAAATAAAACATAGCAATAGCTATGACTTAACAAAAACAATCAAACCTATTCATAAAGAAGTGTTGTGATTGGGTTTATTCAGCCAAGGTTGTGTGTAATTAAGGTTGTGATCAATAAATTTACTGGTGGATAATTTGTGGCCTTTGGCTAAGTTTTTTAAGTGTGAATGCCACAAATTGGGGGCCAAGGTCTGACTGTGTTATATCCGAATATGTGTTATACTTGTCTGTGGAAAAGTTAAAGATATGCTTATTCTGGACCATATGTAAAAATATTAATATTATTTGAGGCTAATATGATCAGGATTGAGTGGTTTTTTAAAAGATGCATCTTGTTACATCATTGTGACATTTAGCAAATTGTCTCATATGTAATATATGTAACTATAGGATATATGTAATTATTAGCTGACCTCATCAGAGTTATCTCGACAGTCGTTATCGCCATCACACATATATTCTTTGCTGATACATCGTTTATTATCACAAGTAAACTGATCTGGACGACATTCGGTATAATCTGGAATAATTACAAAACATCATAAAACATATTAATAACGGTATATTTAATAACATATATAAATGACCATACTATGTAAATATTTAAGCAGTTGTAGTATTACTAAGAAGTTAAATTGTCAACTTACTAAATTGCTAATAGAACAATGGAATAAGACCAGATACTCCATTTTTTTGTGTATATATTTTAATTAACACTCTGATATCTAGTAAATCAACATTTGTTAGATTATTTACAAAATGTGGACATTCTATAAGAACTAATATCATATTAACTTACTACAATTCTGTTCATCAAAGCCATTACCACAGTCATTATCATAGTCACAAAGCCAAGAATTCGGTATACATCTCAGAGTATCTTCACATCTTGTCATATTTTCAGTACATTTCTGTTCTAAAAATTATGAATAGCAAACAAACACTGCAGATCAGTGCTAAACTAGATAAAATGTAAGGTGTGTGTGTGTGTGTGTGTGTGTGTGTGTGCGTGTGCTGTTCTATGGATGCCTGCGAATACATGCACAAATATCAGGTCAGTTCATAAGTTTATACATGATTGTGATATGTCATTGAGGTTAGATTATTATACATAAGTTGCTCTTAAAACAGGTAGGAAGGTTATACTATGTGGCTGTTACATTTAACCCGATGATGTTTTTGAGGTCTACTTCATTATTCGTGAACTGTACAGACAACACATTCTTTATTTAATGCTCCTTGGCAGAAAAGTGCAATTAGGAAGATGAGAAAACTCGCACATCTCATGAATAAAGACAATAAAAAGTAGATCAATCTCCTGATATCATTCACCATCACTTTATTAAGATATAGGAGATGGCTAAGCTAAGTAACTGGCTGTCACAGTGTTAAGGAAAGTCGGACGATTGTCAATATAATGTTGGTCTTTCATCAATCCCTATTTTTCCTGTACCGAACTGAACGTACACTGGAATTAACGGTACCAAGTCAGTTCATAACATTTTCCTTGTATTTTGCATGAATCTGCAAGGACCAAAGTATATCGAGTGCACTTTTTGATGTTCTCATATTGATTTTTCGTCACTCATAAGCAGAATTTGTTCGGGTAATTTGAGCTTGCCTCAGTAGTTTTCCTACCTCTACATCTGACATTATGTCCCATGTTAACAACATTAACTAACAAAGGACGTAATGTCAGACAGCTGCAAAAGTTTTTCTTTAGCACTACTGCCATAAACACTCACGATGAGTGAACCTCGGTACATCACTTCTGACTGACCACATAATGAGATATACTACTCCACAATGACATTAAAAGGAAACAACAAAAGATACATTATCATAAACATCCCCAAAACAAAGGTTAGGGGGATGACTATACAAAGATAACCATTTGGGATTTCTTTTATAGATAAGATGAGCAATCCTCATTTTGAATTGTTATAATAAACCTAACTGGATAATAACATCCAATGTTTATTATTGATTTCTCAACAGACTAAATACAAAACTAATAAAACATATTTATCATTAATGAAGATAAAAATAGGTTTTATTTGTCAACACTAGACTATATACTGTGTGGACAATATTGCAACAATTTGATTACATCTTTTTTGGAGCCAATGCTACTCCCAACTAATTCTCCACATATTTCTCTGAGTGTTAACCAATTTTCCACTTGACAAGAAATCATACCATGTAAAGATAACAACACTTTTTTTTTTTGGGGGGGGGGGCTCATCCATTTACATACATAACTACAGATAAGAACCATCTTCCTAATTTACGTCACTTAAACTAACACCGTTCTTGTATAGTAAGTTTCATAAACGGTTTCATTAAGCATAGTAACTTAGATAATGCTATGCTTGTTTCAGTGAATAGTGTTGGTGCAAAATAATCTGATAAAAAACTCATCCTAAACAAAACTGTGATGATTATCCATCACATGAGCAGACACAAGCGGTTTAATAATAATGGCTGAAATGTCAGATTTTTTTACATGGTTTAGTGACCTCAAATGAGGGAGACACATATGGCCTGTTATATTTACTGCTTCAACATGGGGACTTAATTCTAAACGAATTTAGAATTTACAATATGTAGCATATTCGGTGGAGAAAACCTCGCCAGTTGCCTGGTTGGATGAAAAACTCCCCCTACTACAGTGCCACGACAGGGATTCTAACCTATAACCTCCCGCACAACATGACCATGAGTAAGGAAGTCCTACACTCTTACCCACTAGGCCACAGAGGCATTAAATTTAGCAGTTAGCTTTCAATTCTGCCTAGTGTTATATTCCCATGGTATTGACTGATATATGGACCGTGTCTTATATTCCAGATCGACTTATACACAAGTAAATGTGGTAACATATTATTAACAAAATACTATGGAAAGAAATAAATGGGCACAGAAAAAAATAGAAAGGCACCTTTTTGTCAGACTGGTGTACTTGAAGGATACAAGAAATTGAACACAGAGTTAAACCGAAGGTTGTGCAGCATGCTAACAATTGTTGAGAAGCAAGTGCAAGACTGGTGAAAAGACATGCTTGACTTAGCTATGTTGTTACCCATGACGCTATCAGAATGCAAGCGAAACAGATGATCAACAATGAATCATTCCGTGCATCAGCTGGAATGGTACTCTGCCAGAAAACCAAACAAGTTGTCACCTAAAAAATTGATCTTGACACCTTGATGATTTTAGTGCATCTTATATGCAGGTTCGACTCCACAGGACTTATTGGTCCTAGAAATAGGTGCGTCTTATATGAGGGTGGAACTTATACCTAAGAATATATACGGTAAGTTGCCTCCAAGTTTCAAACCTAAGTTTATATAATACTTATCAGCTACGGTGACTTTCAAAATGTTTGAGCACTTCCATTAAGGGATATCAAAGTATTATTCTACTGACATTGCTTTTCTTACATTGTTCTAACACTATCCACTTATTATTATTTCCAGTAATTAACAAACTATAATTGGATCAGTAATTAGTTAACTCAGTAATATCCCAATCATCCAATTAGAGTCATCAACATACACAAACAATTAAGGTTTATACTTCAGTAAGGACATAAAAAAAAAAGTTTAATTTGGTTATTTCTCACCTCACTGACTCGTGTAAATTGGAGCTAATTTTACACCCAATGGCTAAGTTTTCTTTAACTCGTTGGTTGATTACTTACTTTTACACATTTCTTTATCTTCATCCTCTCCACTTTTACAATCTTTCTCTCCATCACACATCCATCTGTTATATATACATCTGTTGTCACTGCATTTGTACATCAAGTCCGGGTTAGGACACGTGAAGTTATCTGCAATAACAGCGGACATGTTTCTAAACATATCTTCTACATAAGCTACTGACTAAAGTGGTCAACATTTTACATGAAGTATTGCTCAATGTGGCCAACCATGCAACTATCTTGACTATAAAGGCATCCCAGAGCACCCCATCAGAAAAGGTGAATTTTATATGCTTAATAAATGGTGTATTCTGGTGATTTTTATAAACCAGATTTATAATATTAAACATGACAATGTTTTAAATAAACCTAGAACATAAAAGGCAGATCTAACTACCACAGGTAAAAAGATAACACATATCCTCCAGTTATGGAAAATATTTATCAGAAACTTATCAGCTTCTTACTGTTTATATCATAAATACTCGTGTATTAGTCGACCGGGTAGATAAGTTGAGGGCAATTTTTGACCCTGTATTTTTTCCCTCCAGTATATCCTCACTGTACGAGTCTTGGCTTGATAAGATTAAGATCCCTCAAAATTGGAATCATCGTCATCATTCATGAAAAAGCTGGCCATAATCTCAAATGTAGCAAGAGAAACATGATGATGATCACCAGAGTTTTACTTCCTTTTCAAACTCATGGTGTTAGCAAGTGTGTTGTAAATATATAAATTTCTTCACTGGCAGCTATATATATATATATATATATATATATATATATATGGATTTTCTCCTAAGGTTCACAAAAAGATCAAAGGCCATTTGCTACTAATTTTGATTTCTATTTCTTATTACTCTGATGTTATAATTAATAAACAAACTTGTCATACCAAACACGCCTCATTGTAACTTCAACTAGTAAGCGGAACTGGGGAGCAAGGTTTGCAATGTGAGTAGTGATTTCTATTGTATTGCTAATCATCCAGAAGTACCAGTAG
The DNA here is from genome assembly GCA_025642065.1 of Paralvinella palmiformis. Classification (NCBI taxonomy): domain Eukaryota; kingdom Metazoa; phylum Annelida; class Polychaeta; order Terebellida; family Alvinellidae; genus Paralvinella; species Paralvinella palmiformis. The sequence continues at coordinate 248,338 of JAODUP010000078.1, read as the reverse complement.
ATAACAGCGCATCACTATCAAATATTATTACATACACTGACAAAGAGCGGTATCTTTGGGAAACCAAATAACAGTTTGGTGTAAATTAATCATTGGCAAAAATGCAGGTGGGTCAAAAGAACTTTCCTTGCTGGAGATATGCACACCATGAAAACACTATGGTCCAGCATAGTCCAGTCACACATAAATTACTGCTCCCAGCTATGGACACCACACAGAGTTGGAGATATCGAAAAAATTGAGTCCCTCTTCAGATCATTCTCCAGTAAGATATATCCAATATCTTAGCTAAATTATTGGGATGGACTATCAGCCCTCAAGATGTACTCTCAGAAGAGCAGGATGGAAAGATACAGAATTATATACACCTGGAAAATTCTAGAAGGAATTGGCTCAAATGTTGGAATAAAATCATACACATCAACAAGACAGGGTTGCCTGTGCCTTAAGTCCCCCAAATAAAACAGTGTACATCTGGTAAAATTAGGGAAATCAGAGAAGGGAGCTTTCAAATTACTGATCCACAGCTTTTGAACAACCTTCCAATAAATATCCGTGGCCAGACAGGATGCTTCATGACCAGTTTCAAGCACAAACTTGATAAATACCTGCAAAACATCCCAGACAAACCAAAAATATCAGGATACACAATCAAAATGGACACAAACTCCATTACATCTATAAGGAGTTCCCGAGAAAGCTGAGCAATACAGCTGAGGTGGAGTCACAGACTTGGTCGGAGAGATTATACTCTTGAACTAACTAACTAACTAAATAATGAATTAGTAGCCAGCAATGTGACCATTTTATTCTGACTTTGGCTCTTATTGGGTTGAATCATATAATGTTGTGTGTCAAGGATGACTCAAAATATCTTTCTTTCAGCTGATAAGAAATATGACGTGCGTATAAGTCAAAGTCCTTATGAGAACTCCCTTTTCCCCCCAAAACAATTGACTTAACCTCAAATATTTATGATAATGTAGAAAAATGTAGCAGAAATTTATCAGCTTTTTATATTTGTAATTTGCTGATTCTTAGATAATACTACTAAGAACATTATCTAGGTTTGTAAAAGGCAACAGTCCATCAAACGTCTGAACAAAAAACTTGTATATTGAGAAGTTTAAAAAGAACAAAATCCTTGTCTCACATAACTATGATGGTTCAATATATAATATATACACTGAGTCGATGTATTGGTTACACAGAAATCACACACACATATATATATATATATATATATATATATATATATATATATATAATCTCTGGCTATCAGAGAAATTGACTTACTACATGGTCCAGTGGTAGAGTTATCTTCATCAGAGCCATCACCACAGTCATCATCACCATCACACAGCCAGCCGCGATTGATACAACGACTATTACGACACGCAAATTCATGCGGTCCACAATTAGAAGAGGGTATGGCTGAGCCATTTACTGGAAGCGCAACATACAGTAATAAGATTAGAGAAAACATTATTACAATTACCGACTAATGAATTAATTATATTTAATATCTAGTAACAAACCATAAAATTCTAATAATCACAGAAGCTAACACAATTTTAATTTAAATAAGTTTAAATAAAGTTTCAAGTGTTTATCTATGAGTATCTACTTTTTTGGTGATCCAATGAACTAAACACAGAACTAGTTATAACTAACATATGTTGTTTTTCATATATTTTCAGTACAAAGTTACAACAATTGTTCTTCATCAAAAGTTTGTCACATATATCAAAGTTTCTTCAGAAATCTAACAGCTAAATTTCATGACTTTTCAATGACAAAAAAACGTGTTTTCCAGAAGTATTACTTGCCATGTTGGGGGGACAACATTTAAAAATGGGGGGGGGGGGGATGAAGTGGGTGCTCATAGCAATTTTCAGCAGTGGCTTATGTTGGGATCTGAACTATTACATTCGAAAGTGTATTTGGTCTAAAATAAATTCCATGTTACACAAATAAAATATTTATTTCCAACATAAATGTTTTGGTTAGTATTTGAACCAGATAATGTTATGATCACTACTAACTGTAATATTCAAATAAAAAGAAAGATTTATTGATAAAGATTTAAACCTACACATGATAGTTAAAGATACTCTCAAAATATATGATCCACCACCAGAAACTACATTCTGTAAACAAGAAACATTAATGTGTAGCTCTGGAGGGAAGCGACACAATTGCCTATCAGTTTTTTTTAAAGTTTTGTGTAGATGCCCACTGATGCTCACCAAAGCCCCAGATTATATGCATGAATATGTAGAAAAGAAGAAATCGTACCCATTATGCTAATCATGATAAATAAAATGGAATGTTTTCCACTAGAAATTTCCTTGGAATTGCAATTTGAATTAAATTTAATTAATTTTAACACTATTTTGACCATTTTCCAACATAAATGATACCTTTTCAGTAATTTTCATGACCGAGGAAACCTTGTCAAGTTGATCTGTACTAATTATTGTCTCATGTTTTACACTTGTATCATTTAGAGAAGTATTTGTGCCAAAATCTACATCACAAGTTTAAAATATATAATCATACTTTATCAATTTGTATCATTTGGGTCTGGTGGATTACATCCATTTTTCTCTCCACATTTTCATACAGAATTTATTTTTAAGCACTTTGTATCTACAAAAACAACAAATAAAATAACTTTATGATTTAAATCATCACTAAAATTAGGAATTTTATATCTGTATATGTTGTTGTGTTATATTACCATCTGATGGTGTGTTATATTACCATCTTATGTTGTTGTGCTATATTGCCATCTTATGTTGTTGTGTTATATTACCATCTTATGTTGTTGTGTTATATTACCATCTTATGTAGTTGTTGTTATATTGCCATCTTATGTTGTTGTGTTATATTGCCATCTTATGTTGTTGTGTTATATTGCCATCTTATGTTGTTGTGTTATATTGCCATCTTATGTTGTTGTGCTATATTGCCATCTTATATTGTTGTGTTATATTACCATCTTATGTTGTTGTGTTATATTACCATCTTATGTAGTTGTTGTTATATTGCCATCTTATGTTGTTGTGTTATATTATCATCTTATGTTGTTGTGTTATATTACCATCTTATGTAGTTGTTGTTATATTGCCATCTTATGTTGTTGTGTTATATTACCATCCTATGTTGTTGTGTTATATTGCCATCTTATGTTCTTGTGTTATATTACCATCTTATGTTGTTGTGCTATATTGCCATCTTATATTGTTGTGTTATATTACCATCTTATGTTGTTGTGTTATATTACCATCTTATGTAGTTGTTGTTATATTGCCATCTTATGTTGTTGTGTTATATTACCATCTTATGTTGTTGTGTTATATTACCATCTTATGTAGTTGTTGTTATATTGCCATCTTATGTTGTTGTGTTATATTACCATCCTATGTTGTTGTGTTATATTGCCATCTTATGTTCTTGTGTTATATTACCATCTTATGTTGTTGTGTTATATTGCCATCTTATGTTGTTGTGTTATATTGTTATTTTGTTGCTGTGCTATATTGCTCTTTTGGAAAAGGGTTAATTTCTATAACCATAACAGATTTACTTTTAATACTGCAAGCAGACATATGATGTAATTATGGAATATAATTATGCATAAAATATAACAAAGTAAACAATACTTACTGTGACACCTCGTTGTATTCACCAGTGTATATCTTTCAGCACAGGCACAAACACGACCATTAGGTACAGCCAAACACAGATGTTCACAGTTACCATTATTAATAGTACAGTTGTTTTCTTCTGTAAATAACAAAATATTCTATATGAATGGATCTGCAAATTATTCTTACACCCATTAGTCTTTCATGACCTATATAAATTATATAACCCACATTTTGTTTCACAAATTCTGTCATTTTAACTAAATGTGTCATTTTTTAAAGAATTCTTTTTTGACAGACTAATATATTTTATTGCTCAGGCCATTGTTTTTAGAATACTTGTTTTACAAAGCCACCGATCACAGCTGAAACCTGCTGCCGGGAAATAAAATCTACTTTTAATAGTAAAATGTAAGTATAAGGTGGGCTACAAAGGATGCTACCTACTACAGCATGAAAATCTTCAAGTGAGCTATTATTATATTCATGCTGACCTGCCTGTATATGGTGCGGAAGCGAATTAGGCTACCATATGGCCTAATCCAAGATGGTGACAGGTCAGTTCCGCTTTTATATTATTTAATTATTTTACAGAAAATCGGTCTTCAAGTCTAGAAATCTTGTAACTAATTATAACTCTCCCCTCACTGAGAAACACATAAATAGTTTGAACTTTGCGGAGATCTACGTAAAATCGGCATCAAAAATATTCCTGTAATGAGGCTAGTGCCAATAAAAGAATATGTGCTTTGCTATTTATAATACTGTAAACTTAATCGAGCTGTGTTCACGGTTAATATAATAAATCAGTTAATTTTCTTGTGTCTAATTATTATCTTTTATCACTTTTAATTACCAAATGATCAAAAGGATCATTATACAAGGTGTGAACATAAATAAACTACCGTAAAAACTCGTGAAACATCTCTACTGATGTGTGTGTCATATTTCATTGATTAGCAAAACAATAGAAATCACTGCTCACAATTGAGACAAGTATGTTTATTAATTATAACATCAAAGCAATTATGAATGGAAATCAAAGGTTGTGACAAACAGCTTTTTATCTTTTTGCAGATCTTAGAAGCAAAATCCATATCAGGGAGTGTGTACGTAATTAAGGTAAACATGGTGAGCAAGTCTAGAACATTTTTTTTCCTATCTAAAAAGAAATTAAATATGTTAAAATTAAGAAGGTCTACTTTTGCTTCCCTGTTGATATTGAATTAATGAAATAATGGTCTTATTAAGCCAGTATTTCAATAATTCAACATCACTAACTAAAAATATGCTTCAACTGCCGATAGCAAACACCAAGCTGAATTCATACAAATAATAACAATAACTCTATGTCGATATTTCTAATGAATAGCTGAATGATAACATTATCATTTTGGTTGGATGTTTTTCTATCTGTATAAGCCACTGGTCAATATTATATAATATAATATTGTTAATACGCAACTAATATCCTCTCTCTCATTTTTTTTGGACTATCCTCTCAATGTTAACAATAAACTGTGGCAGAAGTCCAGCAAATGATGACTTACTCCAATGAAATAAACATCACTAAGTCAACCTTCAAACAACTTATTGAGAAAATAAGACTTAACCACATAATGGCATGAGATCATTTAATGATGCTCCCTTTTAATACAGGATCTGTATATATACCACTGAAGGTGTGAAATTTTAGGCTATTCAAGATCATTTTTAATCAGAATTCAAGACTATTTTCATCAGGAATTCAAGGAAAACCTTGTCAACAACATAACCAATGGTGATAAAATATTAATTTGTTTTAATAATACAGACATAATAGACATATCTATAATAGCAATCAAGTAAAAACCCCACACAAGTTTGAAACTAGAAAATACAGTGAATAGTAAAAAAATAACAAAGTACTACCGTATATATTCGCGTCTAAGTCACACTCGTGTATAAGACGCAATGGTATTTGGACTAATAAACCCCCCATGAGTCGAACTCGCATACAAGACGGACTAAAATCGGCAATATTGATTCAAACCCCAAAAATTTATCATCATCACTCTCTTCACTGAACATCTGTTGTATCTGTTCATGTGTCATCATACATGTCGTCACCTTCTTCGTCGGAGTCAGCGTCAGATTAATCATACCGGTCAGCCTACGATAGATCATATGTGCCGTCTAAATCATTGCTGATGGAGCATCTCTTGAATGATTAGGTTATAATGACGGGGTTGATTTAATCCCAGACCGTTTTCACCCACTGTGTGATGATAGGTAATAATGGCCACTTCAGGTTGTCAAAGTAGTTTATTAGCTCTTCCCATATGCCAGCTTTGGAAGTAATTAACACATTGTTTGCTGTAATCGTTTTCATTTGATGTGGCTTCTATGGTAATTCTTTGAGTGGCCTCATTTACCGTTCTGTTCAATTACACACGCTTACATATCTTGATAGTAATGACAAGTCTTTGTGATCAAGTCACTAATTAGAGCATATTGGATTAAATAATCATGAATTATCACGATTAAGTTTGGATTTGAAAGACAACAGAGAAAACACACCTAATAAATTAGTTTTTTGTTCATATATTCATTATTAATGTTAAAAAACATTATTATTGTATTTCCCCCTAAATTATGCCAAATATTACCTTCCCTTTTAGTCTGACTCACATATGAGATGACTCGCATATGAGATGCACTTGATTTTGGAGTCGATTTTGAAATATAAAATGTGTGATTTATACACAAGTATATATGGTAGTATCCAGGTAGAAAAATATTCTAAGTCAAGATGTTTTTGCAAGACATTTAACTTTGACAGCAATGTCCAGTCATCAATAGCCTCTATGTTGTCAGTCAGTTCATCTACTGATTTTAACAATATACTAATGTCATTAGACAAGAGACTTTTATTGACTTCCAGCTTCTCCGGTTTATTTGTTTCAAGCTTGCACTTAACATAAGTCTACACAGTTGATGGTTGTCTGCTTATATACATCAAAATATGTCGTGTAGTGCTGCTGTGTTTCTTGTGCATACTTCACCATTGAGTTCAGACATGACACATCAGCCTCCATCAGTAGCAATGACATCATGCACAACCTGCTGCGACATCACTTGAAAGATCTTTTAGATTCTTCGCAATGAATCTTGCTCAACTGGCCATGTGTGACTCTCATCAGCTTCTTTGTAACAACTGACAGCTTTTAAAACTTTTAAAACTCATTATTGTTAACAGCCACAACCTCATCAAGGAAAGTACTGCAACTGGATCGTGATGCAAACACTCTCATTCACTTGATGCATGAAAACCAGTTTTGAAGTATGTGCCCAAATTTTGCGACGAGTGAAATGGCCAACATTTGCCAACATCTGAGGATTGAAGAAGGCCAAGTTTCAAGTCATGGAATAGATGACAGGGTGATTTTAGAGTGTCATCCTTGCCAGTTCGCTGCATTTCTGTGTTGTTGCCAACTCCTTCAATGTTTTATAGCCAAAAAATCCATTGTCTAGTTCAGCATTATTCAGATGATGTTTACTGTCATTACCATCCACCTTTTCAAGAGGTGCTGAGAGACTCACCCAGTCAATCATTGCCAATTTTACTCAAACTTTTTTACTAATGAGTATGACAGTTTTGGTGCTAACCTCCACTCATAAATATGTGATAATTTGTTGTGGAATTTCATGTAAGACATGTCAAATGATAACAGTGGATACAAACAAAATGGCTTTTTGAGCTCAGGTGCTTATATGGGAAAAGCTATGGACGAGTATGAGTATGAGTAATACTGAATAAGCATATAGCGTAGTCCAAGGTGCCTAAAAACGGCACTACGGTTACTCTGAGTGCTCATGGTGCCATCTTTTGCAGAGTGACCAAGCATATAAACATACTGCTTGTGGGTAGATATACCGAACCAGATTCTTCCATGGAACGTTAAGTTTATGACCAGCAATTTCGGACAAATTTAGATCCGTGTAAACATATCTTAATTTAGTTTTGGGAATAAGGTGTTGCAGCTTTAAAATCACTAGAAATGAAATTCCAGACATTTCCAGACTATTTCAGCACTAGCCCAGCATGAAAATATACTTGCCCCGGGCATCTGATTTTATCCGCCTTGCCCCATACGGACCCTGTTAATGATATCTTACAATAAGAGAACAGACCAGACCAATTCTAAACCTTAAATCCTACAGAAGGTCATCTCACCAAGTGTTATTGATATTTTATTAATATGACACCTGGTCATCAGGATGCCACTGACTAATCTGTTGACCAAATTGTCTAACTATAACAACCAAATACGACAAAATAGCATTAGTCCTTCATAAAGAAATATTATCATATCAATTATTATCATAAAGTACTCTGAACCTTTAACCTATTATGTGTGAAGAAGTCTTTAAAACCTGCTAAAAGATAAGGACTTAACATTTGGTTTATGACAAAGGACAATTTACCTCATCCTTATTGTTTTCTCCCTTTATGGTTCTATACAGTATGGTATCATTAGTTAACTGGCTGAGGTATATAGATTATTTCTGGTGCATAATCCATTAGTTACTGATTGATATATGTGGCGGGAAGTATGACCGGCTTTCGATGTAATGGCACCGGAACAATAGACCGTAAAACTGGTCTATTTTGCATATTATGTAATATAGATTTAATTTATATTAATATAAATTGATTATATTTAGTTATTTTGTATTTCTTGTATTTTCTTTTTAACTGCTCATTTGACGCCCTATATTATCGCCCGCTCCAGTGTTTCCCATAAGAACTCGGTTTTTGCTTGTGTATGTTTTGTTTTATTTATTTTTCTTAATTTTTCACTTATTTTATTTCTATAATTATAATGAATTATACTAGAGATCAGTTGCTTGCATTACGACCCTATGGTGGTAATACCATTTGTTTAGCGATGCGCCCACGTAGTGGAAAACATCCAAAGCAGATTGGGTCTGATGCCAGTAATTTGATCACTGTGCCAATAACACCATTTAATGGCACAGCTGTACAAAATGTAAGTATTGGTCTTATAAATTGTCAGTCGATCTGTAATAAATCTGATGAAATATCTGATGTTATTAAGGATATGGATCTCGATGCTCTTGTCATTACAGAGACTTGGCTGACTGGTAATGTTTCAGACCAGAAAATTGTTGGTGATGTGACTCCAGCTGGATATTCATTCCACCATGCAGCTCGGATTCACAAAAAAGGTGGGGGAGTCGGCATTCTTCTCCGTGATTCTTTGAAGTGTGAAACCCATTTGCGTTTTCAGGCTAAGTCTTTGGAAAATTACCAACTGACTTTTATATCTGGGAGGGATAAGTGTTCGTGTAGCTATTATCTACCGATTACACCCCACTAAGAAAAATGGCCTGAAAGCAGCAGATTTCTTCAAGGAATTTTTGGGATTTGTTGACTCTCTTGCTACCAACAGTGGTCATCTGTTGATCTTAGGTGATTTCAATATACATTGGGATTGCCAGAGGAATGCAGATACCAAACAACTGGCTGACATTCTTAGATCTGCCAATCTCAGGCAGCATGTCCAAGAAAGAACACACATATATGGTCACATCTTAGATTTTGTCATTTCACGTGATGATGACAATTTGATTAAAGGTGTGTCTGTGTCTTCCATGCTGTCTGATCATTTCCTTGTTGACATTAATGTATCTTTACAGAAACAATCTGTTTCAGCTAAAGTTATTTCATATAGAAGATATAAGTCAATTGACAAGGAGGCTTTTCTTGCTGATCTGCGAGTCTCTTCTCTGGTATTGGATCCACCGGATGATGTGGATCATCTGGTGGATCTCTATGATAATACATTGAGAGACATTGTAGATCAACATGCACCTTTAAGGACAAAGGAAATGCCAAGCAGACTAATGCTTCCATGGTATAATAAGATTATACAGGCTCAAAGAGACACAGAAGGTATTGTGAGCAGCTGTGGATCAGGACCAGTTTGTGTTCATTTTGAAATATTCAAGGTCAGTAAAATTCTTGTTAAAAATACTCTTGCCTCTGCTAAATCTGAATATTATAATAAAAAGATCAAAGCATCCAAGGGAAATCAAAGGACTGTTTTCAGTGTTGTGAATAAAGTATTACATAAAAGTCAAACTGTCCTCCCAAATAATATCAACTCAGATAAAGATATGGCCCATTATTTTAATAACTTCTTCTGTCAAAAAATATTAAATATACATAGTGGGTTCCAGTCCAGCACCTTATCACAGGGTAAGCCATTGGTAGAAGAGTCCTGCATATCCATGATGGATATATTTGAGCCTTTTACAGAGACTGATTTCAGACAGTTGCTGAAAAAGTCATCTAATGCTTTCTGTGCAGTTGACCCTATGCCTACATGGCTTGTGATTGTCTGGATGTTCTGATAAACCCAATTACAAATACAGTTAATAAATCATTATCTATGGGTGTTTTCCCGAGATCCATGAAAGCTGCCCTTGTAAAACCATTAATAAAAAACCATACTATGGACTGTAATATTCTAAACAATTACAGACCTGTTTCAAATCTTACCATTTTTATCTAAAGTTATAGAAAAGGCATTTGCTTTCCATCTAAACAAATATTTAATCAATAATAACCTTAATGAATCACTACAGTCTGCCCATAAAAGTGGTCACAGTACTGAAACAGCCTTGGTTCGAGTGAAAAATTATATTATGATGTCAATTGATCAAGGTAAGCCAGTAATACTTGTTCTTCTGGACCTGTCTGCTGCATTTGATACAGTTGACCATAATATACTTTTCTCTAGGTTAAAAGACATGTTTGGTCTGTCAGGTATAGTACTTGAATGGTTTAGATCCTATCTGGAACAACGCTCCCAGAGAGTGTCTGTTCATGGTATTTTATCTGACATTCAGTTTTTGTTATCTGGTGTACCACAAGGTTCAGTTCTTGGTCCTCTGGTTTTCACAATGCATACCCGTCCTCTTGGGATCATTGCGCAGCGATATGGGGTTAAATGCTGATATTCGGCTATGGATGACTCAAAATCTTCTAAAACTAAATGATAATAAAACAAATATTTTATATTTGGCATCACCACATTGTGTTAAATCCCTAAAGACACCAGCATTACAGATGGGTGCATCTTCGATTACCCCTAATGGGTCAGTAAAAAATCTAGGGATTATTTTTGACCAATGTATTAACATGCATGAACATGTCACATCAGTATGCCGAGCTGCCTACTACCATCTTAAGAACATCCACTGTTTAAAAGCATTCTTGACACAAGAATCACTTGTAACTGTAGTCTCATGCCTTTGTTACATCTCGTATAGACTATTGTAACTCCCTGTTATACGGCATATCTGATTATTAACGTATTCAGAATAGTGCAGCTCGCATTGTAACAAATACTAGAAAATATGATCATATCACCCCAATTCTTCAAAAACTACATTGGCTACATTAGATTCTGTTAATAACTTATAAATTAATGATATGGTGCCAGAATACCTGTGTGAACTGGTTTCCATTAGAAAGTCATCCCGAAAACTCAGGTCATCCAGTCAGATACTATTGCAGGTGCCAGTGTCTCGGCTCAAGTCATATGGTGATTGTGCGTTTAGTGTTGGGCCCCAGGGGCCCCCACTTTTGGAAATTTTAAGTCTCTTCTAAAAACATACCTATTTAAGGTCGCTTTCACGGATAAATAATTATTATCTTTTAAATCATTACAGGGTTTTTTACAGACGTTATTTGGGGTATTATTATATTAGATATTATTTGTACAGCGCCTTTGAATGGCTCCTGCTAGTGAGGGCGCTTTATTAAATATACATTATTATTGTTATTATAATCCATAACACATTATCATTTAACCAGATATTGATATATGGCTAAGTCATTGGAGAAAAAATGAACTTAAAAAAATTATGGATCTTCATCACCCCAATATAACCCTCCCCCCACCCCTTATTGATGTACATCTGAATCTAAATAAGCTTATACGATGCATGTATAATAAGGTTTTATTTTTTACTCCCAAACACAGAGTTTATTATATAATCAGCCATGAATGTAAACATAAGGTAATAATGACTTAATCATAAGTAAAACAGTGTGATTCCTCCAAATGGAAATAAACGAAAAAACATAAATCTAAGAATCGATTGATTTTTGGTAATTATTATTTTTATTGAAATCAACGAAGAAATATGATCGTTATTGGAATATCTACAGGCAGTTATGAAATGAAGATATTCAAAAATAATTTCTGTAGAATAAGAAGGTTATATGATACAGTTTTATCAATCTTGATTTATAGGATTTATTTTATGTCATTTGACACAGCAGCCATAAACTGATGAATTACCTTGATCCCTGATTACAGACAATTAGGATTACCTTTCCTATTTCCACAGACCAAATTACTAGCTGTTACTAGATGTTAAAACCAGAATTGATGGTCAATTCCAATTCCAAAATGGGAATTGATTATTTAAAAAAAATGGAATTGGAATTGATAAATTCTGAATTGGAATTGAAGTTTCCTACAAAAAATAAATCCACAAATTAATTTACCATTTAATTAAGAAATATTTCTTCCATGACAATCCTACCTGGAATATAAACTACTCGGAGTAGTTATTTCAAAATAGGTACTCAGAGTAGGTATTCAGAGTACCTACTCCTGGTAAAATGTGTATTGACCCGATGTCTGGTTAAAAGCACTCCCACTTTTTGAAAACCTCTAGTCATACACTTTGACATTAACCTATGATAATGTAGAAGTGACTGCTGAGATGGAGTTGTTATGTGTAATATCATTTACAAACATTAATGTGTAATATTATCAGTTTAGTGATCAAGATGGAAAACAATAAACAGAAATCTAAATGACAAATTATAATAACAATAGAAATAAGTACAGAAAGAGCTGGTTGTATAACAAATTATATCTTAACTTGAAATGGTTTGTTTATCTGAACATAGTAAGGAAAAACCGATAAAGAAATTTGTAAAATGAAAACCTAATTCAGTGATTTTATTAATATCAGCAGCATTAAACAATTAAACTGGTTATATTAAAATTTGAAGTTCGAATTTTTTAAGTGTTTTCAATTGGCTGTTATTTAATCATTCTGATAAGTGTAATAATTAATATAACAGCCATTTTTAAAATGACAACCAAGTTTAATAGAATTATGATTAGTAAAAACTAATGAATTTTGAAAAACTTTTAATTGCAAAATTTGGATTTCCTTTCAAAACAGTTTAAATAAAGGTGACTTGCTTCCAGGATTTTGTTTAAAAACTGTCATCATTCAGGAATATATTGAAATAAAAGATATAATTAATTCTTGTGTTTCTTCCAATCAGACAACTGATATACATTACCTCTTTGTCTACCAAGTTAATGATATAATTTTAACTAATTATCACTAATACATCTCTCTTGCTGGTATTGGAGATTTGATAATAATTTCCAGGTTTACTATAATTAGTATCTTATTGTTTATTATATCTAATTCTTTATCCATTTATGATAATAACACATCTGGAAGAAAGTCACCTTCATGCAATTTGGGCAATTAAATAACCTAAAGTTATCAGTTAAAATAGTTTTTTTAATCATCTAACTGAAAAATGTAATTCGTATAATTGATATATATCCAAAACCAAAATCAGCATCCCACTACCTGAATATCAAAATGTAAACTACAGAATTGACCAGCAAATAAATAAGAAAATCATAACATAAACATTCTTTAATATAAAATCAAGAAATATTAATCATGTGTTTCTAATATTACTAGAATAATTATGAGGCTGTAATTTGTTTTATGACGATTTACTGAAGAAAGTTTTATCTACCTGTCTATGATGTGTTATCGAACAAGAAAGTCCTATCTACTTGTATGTGATGTGTTATCAAACGAGAAAGTCCTATCTACCCTGTATGTGATGTGTTATCGAACGAGAAAGTCCTATCTACCTGTCTGTGATGTGTTATCGAACAAGAAAGTCCTATCTACTTGTATGTGATGTGTTATCGAACAAGAAAGTCCTATCTACTTGTATGTGATGTGTTATCGAACAAGAAAGTCCTATCTACTTGTATGTGATGTGTTATCGAACAAGAAAGGCCTATCTACCCTGTATGTGATGTGTTATCGAACAAGAAAGTCCTATCTACCTGTCTGTGATGTGTTATCGAACAAGAAAGTCGTATCTACCTGTCTGTGATGTGTTATCGAACAAGCGAATCTCATAGAGTGGTATACTCTCATTTCGTAGGATAAGCGTCGTGTTAGTGGTTTGGTCATAACGTCTGATGTGACCTTCCTTAAACTCGGTCCAATAAAACATCACTTTGTTGAGAGATGAGTAGTGTACCATACCATAAGGATGACCAACTGAATGGCTATAAGTAGCTATGAGTTCTGGCTCCTGAAAATATTTATTAATAAGTTTAATACAAAGAAAATAATTGAATTTATAAATTGTTATGGTGTTACATAATAGTGCATGCTGTATGTTTATATACAACATGTGGTGTTACATAATAGCTGCATGTTGTATATTTTTATATCTCAATGAAGTACAATATGAACACAGAAGACAGATAAATAAGTTTCACACACACACAAACATAAAAACAGTGTGTGATTGCATGATTTTGTAAGTACATGTTTATTTTGTTTGTCATCTTAAAGAATCTATTGATATATTTCAGTTCTATGTACTAACAAACTGAAAATAAATATCCTGTACATAATATTTCACGAATGTTAACAGATAGAGAATTATTGTACTGACCCAGTTGCCAGTACCAAGAGTTAGGTCAAGTTTCTGTATTCTGTCAGTGAAGGCATCGCACCAATATAATGTATTTGTGGCTAGATCAATGCTAAGACCATTAGGCCACTGGAGGTTTGTATCTACCAGAACATCTCTGTTAGAACCATTCATGTAAGCACGCTCCACTTTGGCACTAGCTGCTGAAGGCGACTTCACCCAGTCTGTCCAATAAACATATCTGGAACATGAATATTATAAGAATCACATCTTGGCTACAGCCTCGTACATTACGGATCCTGACCGAATTCAGGATTACATAAATGAAGATTATTTATCATACTGGTCAGCAAATTATATGTTCTTGTCAATTATGTTACCCCTTATCGTGTCTTGGATCTACTACAATTGCCCTTGGATGGGACAGTCCATTGGACACAATGACCTTTCTGATGTTTGGGTTCTCTATCCTAGCAACGTTTATGGTCTTGGCTTGTTCATCTGTCCAGAATATGTTCTTTGCCAACCAGTCAATGGCAATACCTTCACACTTGTAAATACCTTGAACGAGTCAATATTATAACATAGCTCAATACATTTTTTTTCAATCTAATTACATTTTTATTGAAGTAAACCAAAATGATATTGAAAAGAATAATAGCAGACACAAAATGAGTATATATCAGATAATTAACCTTTGAAAAATGTTGAAACCCGCTTTAATAATAGAGAACAGACTGACCTTTTGTCATAAATGTATCATTACGATCAGAACCATTAACTTTCCTGCGTCCTATAAAGTTACGTTTAGTATCGGAGTAATATATATACTGCGTTGCCCTGTGATAGTCAACAGCCACAGGACTCTCAAGATTGTCTATTGGTGGCATCACATCATATCTGTTATCGACATTAAGGCTTATGCCTTTGATTTCACCAAGACGAGCATTACTGTAGACGAGGAACTTTGGCTCAATGGCAGCTGGAAATATGTTATCAGACAACATCAGCATCATTAATAATAATATTAATAATAATAATATTTTATTTCAATATTTATGCACAACAAGTTGATATGATGCATTAAAGTACAAAAGCATAAATAGAACATCAACATCCATTCTAATCATATTTAATTAATTATATTCTCTCTCTCATTACACTTTGACCTGACCATTATATTTTAAATATAAAAAGGTCATAAACTTTATTGGCATTAATTAAAATTTGAACACTGTCAGCTTTTGTATCAACAAAATATGTTTCTCATTACAGATATTATTATAATAAATATAAAATATATACATATGATGGATATATTATTGAACTCATGTGATCTAGAGTTACTATACTTAGTCTTTTAATGAGAGATTATTTATTTGACAAATATAAAATGTGAAACAGTTGTGTATTTAGTCTGAGTAGTCACACCTGGGAGATATTTAGTCTGAGAAGTAGTCACACCTGGGAGATATTTAGTCTGAGAAGTAGTCACACCTGGGAGATATTTAGTCTGAGAAGTAGTCACACCTGGGAGATATTTAGTCTGAGAAGTAGTCACACCTGGGAGATATTTAGTCTGAGAAGTAGTCACACCAGGGAGATACTTAGTCTGATAAGTAGTCACACCAGGGAGATATTTAGTCTGAGAAGTAGTCATACCAGGGAGATATTTAGTCTGAGAAGTAGTCACACTTGGGAGATATTTAGTCTGAGAAGTAGTCACACTTGGGAGATATTTAGCCTGAGAAGTAGTCACACCAGGGAGATACTTAGTCTGATAAGTAGTCACACCTGGGAGATATTTAGTCTGAGAAGTAGTCACACCTGGGAGATATTTAGTCTGAGAAGTAGTCACACCTGGGAGATATTTAGTCTGAGAAGTAGTCACACCTGGGAGATATTTAGTCTGAGAAGTAGTCACACCAGGGAGATACTTAGTCTGATAAGTAGTCACACCAGGGAGATATTTAGTCTGAGAAGTAGTCACACCAGGGAGATATTTAGTCTGAGAAGTAGTCACACTTGGGAGATATTTAGTCTGAGAAGTAGTCACACCAGGGAGATATTTAGTCTGAGAAGTAGTCACACCAGGGAGATACTTAGTCTGATAAGTAGTCACACCAGGGAGATATTCAGTCTGAGAAGTAGTCACACCAGGGAGATATTTAGTCTGAGAAGTAGTCACACTTGGGAGATATTTAGTCTGAGAAGTAGTCACACCAGGGAGATATTTAGTCTGAGAAGTAGTCACACCAGGGAGATACTTAGTCTGATAAGTAGTCACACCAGGGAGATATTTAGTCTGAGAAGTAGTCATACCAGGGAGATATTTAGTCTGAGAAGTAGTCACACTTGGGAGATATTTAGTCTGAGAAGTAGTCACACCTGGGAGATATTTAGTCTGAGAAGTAGTCACACTTGGGAGATATTTAGTCTGAGAAGTAGTCACACCTGGGAGATATTTAGTCTGAGAAGTAGTCATACCAGGGAGATAAGGATGAGGGACAATTCTCTAACAAAAAAATATTCAATAAAAATATGACACATTCATCTGAGAGTTTGTAGTACAATAAACTACCCTTTTTATTACACAGTGTCTTATACAGTGCCCCCCCCCACACAATGACAAAATGTGATAGATTGTGGATGTGATCATCTATCAACTTAATTATAGTGTACTATATTTGCCCCACAGAGTCTTAAACCATGACAAAATGTGATAGATTGTGGATGTGATCATCTATCAACTTAATTATAGTGTACTATATTTGCCCCACAGAGTCTTAAACCATGACAAAATGTGATAGATTGTGGATGTGATCATCTATCAACTTAATTATAGTGTACTATATTTGCCCCACAGAGTCTTAAACCATGACAAAATGTGATAGATTGTGGATGTGATCATCTATCAACTTAATTATAGTGTACTATATTTGCCCCACAGAGTCTTAAATCATGACAAAATGTGATAGATTGTGGATGTGATCATCTATCAACTTAATTATAGTGTACTATATTTGCCCCACAGAGTCTTAAACCATGACAAAATGTGATAGATTGTGGATGTGATCATCTATCAACTTAATTATAGTGTACTATATTTGCCCCACAGAGTCTTAAACCATGACAAAATGTGATAGATTGTGGATGTGATCATCTATCAACTTAATTATAGTGTACTATATTTGCCCCACAGAGTCTTAAACCATGACAAAATGTGATAGATTGTGGATGTGATCATCTATCAACTTAATTATAGTGTACTATATTTGCCCCACAGAGTCTTAAATCATGACAAAATGTGATAGATTGTGGATGTGATCATCTATCAACTTAATTATAGTGTACTATATTTGCCCCACAGAGTCTTAAATCATTACAAAATGTGAAACACAGTGAAAGTAATTTTCTAAAATGTTAATTATAAATATAACAGCCATATAAACTCCTATTTATAATTCTTGATACATACAACACATTCACATATCAGAGCAAGTGTTGTTTTGTTAACTTAACTAGTTATAAATACTGAAAACGATGATGATTGATGATGATTGATGATGATTGATGATGATTGATGTTTTACGGCCACTTTTGTGCACAAAGGTAATGAAGCGAAGCCAAGGATGAAACAACCTTCAGATATGCCCACGCCGAGATTCGAACGCGGGTGGCAGTGATCTGTGGCCTAACACGCTACCATTAGAGCACGGAGGTGCCGCAAAAATACTGGAAACACATGACCACATGGCCACACACACATTTAATCATCAATATGCGCACACAGTTAAAATGTAACATACTTACAGATGCACTTAGTGGTATTGCTTGGGTCTGGCCTAAAGCCAGCCTCACAGAGACATCGGGTGAAGTAGTTCTTTTTTATACCACTATACATCAAAATGGCGATATGCTCACAGCTCTCCAACTTTGAAACTAGTAAAAAAAAACAATTATATGGTTATTTCTAAAACAATTTCTGACAATGATTATTAGTTTTATTTATTTTATCTTATTTTCTTGTTATTAAACGATACCAATATATCTCTTTGGAATTAATTACAAAATAAACTGATAATACAATCAGCTGTTAATTGATTGGTTATTGGTCATATCGTAGGGAATAATCAGACCATCAATAAGTGGATGTATTTTATAATTAGAAGATGATAAGATAGTTACTTATCTCGATTGATAATCAAATGGTTTATAGCAATGTCACCTTGGCAATTCAGATAATACAATTTCTATGAGTTATTATGTTCGTAGATAATACAAAACTTCACAATTATATGTTCCTTATTAAGGTAATAAAACATCACTCACCCGCCTGATTAGCTGGTTTTGGTTGACGCGCTCTGTGAAACACTCGTATAGTTGATGGCACATTAACATTTTCAATAAGTGTCCTTCTATCAATGAAGGCATTAAATCGATGTATACGGATCACTGAGTTGTTCATGTGTTTTGTTGCATACAGATAATTCTCAAACAAGGCTAATCCAGCAAGATTTTCAACCTACCAGAATAAGACATTTCTATTGTTATCTCTCTCTTTCACACACACACACACACACACACACACACACACACACACACCACAAAGAGAGAGAGACTCATTCTTAAGAATGAATCATCTGAAAAATTCAAAATTGTCAGCAAAGAGAGAAACCAATTTTAGACAAATCAACACTGACCCATGTTTTTTTCAGTATAACTTTCCTGTTGCTGCCATCATAATTGAACCTCTCTACTCTGTCTAAATAGGCATCCGACCAATAGACATGCTCATTAGCGTAATCCAAGGTTAAAGTTTCCGGCACCACAATCTGTCGCGAGCTGATTAGTACCCGCCTACTACTGCCATCCAGCTGTGCTCGTTCTATCCTCGGTATATTTAGTCGATTTGAGAAGAATATGTAGCTATAATAATAAAAATAAACAAAAAGTATATTAATATTTATACAAAACTTCACATACAGTAAAATATGTTCACCTTAGTGCCTCACACCTCGAGACATATCACTGAATGGAGGGTGCCTACTTAGAGAAACTTACTGCAAATACAGATAGAAATGGGATTTGAACCTTAACTTAGAGGTTTTGAGCTCAGTAAAATATCCATTGTACTTTAAGAATACTTCAAAGTAATAGATAATATTTAGTAATATCTTCACCATCCAAGGAAAACGAGCCTCTAGTTCATTAACTGACTACTAGATGCACCACTAAATCTGAATTATTCATTATGACATAACAAAAGTAATTAGAGATGAGAAATTCTGTTAAAATGTAAAGGTAATCAATCTGTAGGGTCTCGTCTTCTAAACTATTTTACTTTAGCAGAACCTGTCTTGACATTTGTAATTATTTGTACCGTAATTGTGCACCAACATATATGATCTCCTCATTAGAAAACATTTTGTATACTACGATGTTACTAAGTACATCTGTACTGAACCTTCTGTACTCTGTCAAAGCAACTTATCCACTTGATCATTTATAAATTGTCCTTGAAGTCTATCCAGATGAACTCTATTCATAAAGTAACGCATTGAGCGGAAACGATTTCCAATCCTAACTCATGGTAGCAGAAGTTTAATATCCAACGTAAACATCATTATCGTATAAAGTACTACAGTTATGATGAATGTTACTTCTTCAGACAATATATATTCTCCAATATGTTACCCAATTTCCAATAAAGGTTTTGTAAGTCACTGATGTAATTAATCTAGGATTCGATGTACACCACTCATTATGGTGGGCGTACCTGATCAATATTTCATGCTAATGTAATAAAATATTACAATAATTTCTTGAAACGGTGACCAATAGTGGTTCCACTATAACTATAAACATGACATACACAATACTGAGATTTACTAATACGTCTCCATCTTTATTGTATCCATACTGATGTACAACTAGCAGTTGTCAACTACACCGTTAAGAAGTAAATAATCTAAATCTAACGTTTTGTTATAAAGCTATCACTGTTTATAGGCAACGCTTTAATACAATCATCGGCTAGATAAGGACACATACTGAGTGAAATTAGAAATATAAAAACAGAACACATTACTAAATTGTGTTTCAAAGCGTCGAAGTACTGCCTCACTTTCCACTAATTTAAGAATATGTTAATTCTCACATCTTTCTCACAAGTAAGTGAAACGAAGAGTTAATCTCCAAGACATTTACTTTTTTGTAGATGGAAGATACTCATAATTGCCTCATACACAAATGTCAGATTGGCACCAAATTATAAGTTAATGATTTATCCTGCCTCAGTATTATAATAACAATAATTACAAAACTCAAAAAGAATCAACCTCAGTGGCACACCTAGTACAGGGGTTTGGACAAACTCATAGTCCAGGTACGATGCAAAGTTTATCAACAATGATCAGATGGAAAGGAAACTTAGGAAGGATAAGCGAGACTGAAAAGGTGAATTTTCAAATGGCAATAGAAAGAAACTATGTTATTTGATGATTTAACATGTTAAGAGGGTGTATTCCAGAGTAGGGATGGAGTAGGGACAGCAACTAAAAAGCAGAAGTCCCAGCATGGTTGTTGTTGTTGTTGTTGTTATAATTATACAACATTTATACCAGTGCCATATTCTCGTACTCTAACACTATAATAAGCTGTAAACATATAAGTCTATTATAAGCTGTAAACATATAAACATGTAGATATGCAGGAGTCAGTGCCATAATGAAATAAAATTGTAAATAATATTTTCCATCATTTTCAAATGTTGCAGAAGAATGCACATAGAAAACAGACACACGTCAATCTCTAGAATCAAACAATAGATAAGACAATAAGTGTGAAGACGACAGACACGCTGATCAGACTAGCTTAATTTAGATAAGATAAAGTATAATATTCATTATTTGATAACTTTTGACAGATGTCTCTCTAGAAGATGATTCTAATTAAGACAACATCTGAAGGAGATTGACAGATCTATAATATAGAAGCAATTTTGGAAGATGAGGATAAAAACTTAGTACGTGATGGATGAAGACCACTTTGACTTTCGTCGGAAATGCATACAACAGGCAGGCGGTGGGGGGAGGGGTGTCAGTAAAATTGATCCATGGTAATTAAGGTAACTTTCATAAAATCCAATAAATGTTTTGCATCAACTTTGAAGGCCATTTTTTCACTTGGAAGGTTTCAGATATAATCGAGATATCTCCTTGTATTATATATCATATGAAAGGAGAGAATTTGCTCTTTCCAGTGATACTAATAACTCACTTTTGAAAATTACCGTCATCCGACTGATTTTGTAAGGATAGGTCATATTTATTGTTTTGTGGATAATATTCAGTTAATAATAGGTTGAATATTCTAATTCAATTTGCAGCGGATCTAAATTTATCATCGACCACAAATTATGATGCTAACCCTTCTAGAATGATAAGATCGAGACTCAATACAGTTAGAGATCATCGGAGGTTGATGAGAATTTCTCTGCGAGCAATAATGTTGTGTTAGGTGTTAATATTGTTTACTTAATCATACAAACAATGTTACAATGTAGAAGATGGCTCATGTTGGGTATAGGAAATAACAACAACTATAGTGTTTGAGCCAGGGCCGCAAAAGGTGAAAAATTGGCAGCACTCAGTGGGATAAAAAGGTAACATCAGAGGCATGCTAAAACTAAAACACTTCCCTAACACAGGATAATTAATCAGATGAATATATGTAATTATGATGAGCGGTGCTGAATTTAATAATAAATTTGGAAGACTCTTCTGTTGTTTGCCTTTTTGAAGGTTTACATGCCTCCAGTGTGGACCCTGAACCATGATAACAAATGAGTTCAAATAGGAACTGAAAAATCTGACAAGCAAGTCATAAAAACAAAAGATAACTGTTGCTATAAGGTATCTTTTTTTTAATATAGCATTTGCTAAATAAGTGTATATATGTCACTAAAATGTGGCCTAGTTTAATCACCGAGACTATCCTAGAAGATAATACTATTACATTAGGATAAACAACTTAACTAACTCTCAGATATGGACGAAATTACTAGAGATGTTTATAAACATGAATTAAGTTTTTATTATTATCTTTATTATTATCTTATAATTACTACTACTAGTAGTAGTAGTAGTAGTAGTAGTAGTAGTATTCCTGCTGTGCCTGGAGATATTGCTGTTCAAACTAACTGTCTCCTGACTAATTATAAATCTAGAGAACGATTCCATTTCTGTAGCTAAAAGTGGTCATAAACAAACAATCACAACATTCCGAGCTAAACTATATAATATACAATCAAATAGAATGTGATATTTTCACTCTTTACCCTTTCAGTGGATCGAGTGCTATGGCCTTAGGTACTTGGATGTTAACATAGATTATAGTGATACAATGCTCTCCCGTTTTACTGCAGACAAATATCTTTTCATGAGTCTTGTCCAAGAAGTACCAATTGCCAGATATCCAGTCATAGGCCACTTGTGTTACGGCTGAAACCAAAACATAACACGGCTACATTATGATACGAGTGTAATGGTGGCACGTCCCATCGGATAGTTTAATCCACTGCGTTGAAATATGGACCAACCTTAAATAATGGCAATTCTCTAACAAATTCCATATATGTAGTTCACACAGATATGTTTAGAGAGAGGTTTTTAAAATAAGAACCATAACTGTATCATTTCATGCATATTGTCATTGTCTCTGTGCATCAGTTATTTTGATAAGTTATTTCATCAAATTCAGCTAAAACTAAATCACTTACTGTCAAACAATAAAACCTAAATTACAATTACATTACAAAACATTCTCTAAAAAAGAGAGTATGTGTAACTCCAAAGATAAATGTATAAAATTGCATTCAGAGAACATTCAGCTCGGTTTATATCATGTCTTTTGAGAGATAATTAAAAGGTTTTATAACAAATAAACTGGATTGAAGCATTATGGTCACAAAATAAAGATCTAGGTCAATAATGAGTCATATACAGTAATAATTTTGATAATAACAATTACAACGATATATTAATTATGTTAACATGATAACTTACATGATAAATTGAAGGTCATTTGTATTAGCCAAGTATCCCTGAGATTGAGAACATTTGTACACGTGAAGACAACCTCAGATTGGTTATTTTCAGCCACCTGGAATTAACAGACATAAATCACACCCCTGAATATATAATCACCCCCCCCCCCTCCCTCTTTCTCTCTCTTGATATGTGTGTGTGCGTGCGTGTGTGTTCAGGAGTGCTGGAATAGGTACTGACACAGAGAATAATCAATTGTGAATACAAGATCTTCATGATTCATCAGGAAGCAAATAATATTTCATTTAGATTTTTGCCACAAAAATCAAGAAGAAAACGAAGCCCAACAGTTGGGAATAGCTGACATTTGAGTTATTTTAATATCAATAATGAAGGATTCATATCTCAGCTGACATTATTCATTGATGTTAATCTCTTTGTTATTGGCTGACAGTGTTAAATTGTACTACTAATCTAAGTATAAGGTTTTAGTCTCTATTAAGATATCAAACATTCTAACAATGATATATCTCAGTATGTTAGAGGTTGCCCTATAATTCATTTAGAGTAGAGTACATTTTCTCTTTATAACAGATTCAAATATAATAATTTTATTATCTACATGTAAAAGATTCTGCATCAATAATATTTATGTATGTAAATTGGCCATTTTTATTTACCGGGTCGGTGAAGCCATGTACACAGTGAAGTAGCAATCGAACAATGAATGCACTCATTCTTAAATTCACGATTGTTTTGCATTCACAAGACCA
Organism: Paralvinella palmiformis; assembly: GCA_025642065.1. Taxonomy (NCBI): domain Eukaryota; kingdom Metazoa; phylum Annelida; class Polychaeta; order Terebellida; family Alvinellidae; genus Paralvinella; species Paralvinella palmiformis. The sequence goes on along the minus strand of JAODUP010000078.1, from coordinate 224,058 downwards.
GATCAATTTACATTCCTTTGTAACAGTTTTATGGAATGTCTATTATGTTAAATATAACATTTTCTTATTGTTTTTTTTTCTTCAGGAAAGGTCACCTTTCATCACCCTAAATGACAGAAGCTGTGAGACAATGGCTGTCCCAAAGCAATTCAGATGTTGTGACAATAAACTGTAAATATCTGATAAAGAACAATATGAAATAAAACATCAGGAAAAAAATAATTATCTCAGATTTGTAACTTACAAAATAAATCTTTTGTTCTCACATAATAACTATCATTATTTAGAATGATCTTTGTCAGACCCAACAATGTGGTTAATGAATATTCATTTGCTCAACATCTGTCTGAGACCCAGACCTAAAATTATCGTCAATCGAGAATAGGATAAAATATATGAACAACAAATATGCCGTACAAAACATAAACAAATCTCTCTTTGGTGACAAAATATAGGTTGTTATTGAAAATAGCTCATCAAGTCAGGGGGTATAATTGATGATTTATCAACATGTTAGCCTGTTTGTACATTGTGAAATAATTTGTGATCTTCGTGGTTGGCATTAGATTGTTTGGCAGAACAACCAATGATTCGTGATTGGCATTAGATTGTTTGGCAGAACAACCAATGATTCGTGATTGGCATTAGATTGTTTGGCAGAACAACCAATGATTCGTGATTGGCATTAGATTGTTTGGCAGAACAACCAATGATTCGTGATTGGCATTAGATTGTTTGGCAGAACAATCAATGATTCGTGATTGGCATTAGATTGTTTGGCAGAACAACCAATGATTCGTGATTGGCATTAGATTGTTTGGCAGAACAACCAATGATTCGTGATTGGCATTAGATTGTTTGGCAGAACAACCAATGATTCGTGATTGGCATTAGATTGTTTGGCAGAACAACCAATGATTCGTGATTGGCATTAGATTGTTTGGCAGAACAACCAATGATTCGTGATTGGCATTAGATTGTTTGGCAGAACAACCAATGATTCGTGATTGGCATTAGATTGTTTGGCAGAACAACCAATGATTCGTGATTGGCATTAGATTGTTTGGCAGAACAACCAATGATTCGTGATTGGCATTAGATTGTTTGGCAGAACAACCAATGATTTGCCATAGAATTTGTAGCAGGGCCATTGGAATGCGACCCACAACCGGGGTTTCGCTAGATGGCGCAGTCATTGTGGAAATTGTCTATTGTATATGTAAATGTGTACTGTGCTTTAACATGAACCGTATGCTCCTGCGAGAGCTGATCTAGTGAGGGATTGTAGAGTTCAGCCAAAGAAACATGTACAATGTACAAAATATTACAACCACCAAAATGTCATTCTAGATGTTGGTATTTAGAGATGCTCCTTTACTTATGATAAAGTGTGTAACATGAGCTAAATAATGACAAGATAACTATACACCTGGTGTGTATATTAAACATCATAAACAATAAATATCATAAACAAAAATAACATTAAATTAAGTAAAATATACACCATAAACAGCAGTACATATCAGCTTACATAACAAAGTGTTGAGTTGTCAAATATGTAATCAAAGCCTCTCTGATGTAAAATAGGAATATTCTGGAAGGCTGACAGGTTACCACCATCCTGGTCTATATTAGCTAATGTTATGAAACCATCCTGTGCGAAGGCTAGTCTCGCAGGCTGATTGTAATAAGGTGGATCTGAAAGAATGAAGTAGTTACCATATTTACTATTGCTCTGTCTGTGTAATACATAATAAAAATTACATATTAAATCACTTTTATTAACCTGTATATAATTTTATATATATTATATAGACTAATAGGTGAGGCATATATCTAATTTTGTGGTAACCTGAACTTTGGTATATTTTGGTTCTGATCTCTTCATAATGTTTTAGGTGGTTTAGGTGTGCAGTGGATTTTTGTACAGATTTGCTCATAACATTTTTAGGTGGTTTAGGTGTGTGGTGTATTTTTGTGTGCGAGCAAGTGGATTTCTCCAGTCCTGATAATTACAGAGAAAACAGGTAAGATCAAAGGGATGGCCACTCAATGATAACAAAGATTGGACTGGAATGGCAATTGCTGAACCACTAAAGATGACGAAGAACAGGATTCGGTAATGTAAAGGTGTAGTCAGTGTTTCTGTCATCCTAGTGACCATTAAATTAAGGGATCGAATGATGAGTGATAAAGATACTTCTGAGACTGACTCATTGATTCCAGGATTCAGAAGACAAATTAAATACACAATCTACCTTTTACACATTTGTTTACTATAAATAACTAAATTCTGACACCAATCAGTCAGTCAGAGATGGTCAGATCTGGGACACGTGGCTGAGAGATGACTAGACAAAAACGAGTCTGTTAAGAGGAGAAACCTTTAAATCTAGAGGTATACAGCAGAATACACTAACTACTACATTACTAAGGCACCCTTTTGAACCCAATCAACAACTTCCATTACCAACCCATCTTTTTATGCTGAAATATAAACTAGTGTTATGAGTATGGCCATGATGTTTGCCAAATATACTTATATATAATTTATCTTTGGTAGAAATGTTCATCAAACATATAATGTGTCATATTCAAAACTTGGCAAGCATCTAAACAAGATATGCTTTCCTTCAGCTATAACTATCAGTTTGAAACAGCATTTTCATCTTACTGACCTATTAACACTTATAATTAACATATATACAAGGTATGGCAATGTCATTGGTGACGAATATCCATTTAAGTTTTCCAATGATCACCATGAGTAGTACACATATGATGAGGACACGAGCACAGCTGATCCCACTAAGCACCTACACTACCTCTTTCTGGTCCCCCAAGATTAAGTGTAAAGTTGACAGGGTAATACCCAGCATAATGGTGCCTGTATTGAGCAACTGATACCCGAAACCATCATCTCACCTGAGCTGGACTAGCAACCCATCTGAGAAAAGGACCTCCCATTCTTCCCTCAAAGTTAGAATGATCAGGTAGTTGACTTTGTTAACCTCTAGGTTAATACTGATGGTGGTTATTGGGCAGCTTTGAAAGTTGGTGAGTGTCAGAATCATGTTGCAAAGCCAGAAAATAATTTATAGCGAAGCTATCAGAATATGGACACCAAGGTATAAAGGTTCAATGGCAGTGCAAAACACTAGATGGGTGGAGTTTGACAATTTGGAAATACATCTCCACATATGACATTGACAGGTGAAGAGATCAACCAGCACGTGGACGATGTTGAAGGAGGAGACCTTGATGATATTGGTTCTGGATAAACTGATCCAGAGAGTGACTGTGACAGTGGCTTCACTACAGCTACTACAACAGGCATAAGGGGTTTCGATGTTGTGTTGATCACAAGACACTGAAATCCATGTCAAAAGGATCCCAAAAGGAGTGGCTAAAGGATGGGTAGGGGCTGCCACCAGAAAGGCAAAGTAAGAAAAGCTCCTGGCTGGGCTCCGGGAGTCCAAGGTTTCAATTCAGACTGTTCCAGTTGCACTGCAGAAAAAGAACAAGAACCAGTTATTGGTAGCCGTGCCTGCAGTGCAGCATCTTCCTGCCCCAGTAGCAATGATAGGAACTGTTCTAGATCACTGTGGTGATCCTACCTGTGTTCCTAGGTGATTAGTCAAGGGTCTTGGTTTGTCCAGTGCGGTGTTGTTCTCGTTGTTCCATGGAATAGTTCGCACCACCGCATACAAGCACCAGCCCACTACACACAAGCACCGACCCACACACCCACAAAAGATGTGCCCTTACCTGTACATTCTGTGGAATGTAATTTAAAGACATGACAAGACTCATTCTACAAGGAATAGCAATTGTGTCTTTTTCAAGTACAGATGGGAAAATGTTCATCAACACTCTATACCACAGCACTGTTATGTCTGACCTTCCCATCGGCTACTCCAACTGGGCAAAATGGCTATGGGTAGTGCTATCTCTAAGCTAAACTATACAGCCCATCATCTAGGCATGGTAATGGCTGTGGTTGTCCTGACCATGGCTACCAAAGACATGATAATTAAACAGGGAATCATACCAGCTGATAGGTTGTGCTCATGTGCAGTAGCAAGGCACCCACTGCTCCATAAGACAGAAGACATCTGGCACGATGTTCATAGGTGGAACACTTACCAGTGCTTTAGCCTTCTCAGATACTCACTGCATTTGTGGATTTAGTGTACCAGGCCCGGTTTATTGAACAGACTGCCATTAGTGATTAGAAATGCATTGAAAAGTTTTAATCTCTTCTAAAACTCATCTTTTCACAATTAAACATTTATATTGGCTTTAAATACATCTTATTGGAGTATTATTGCACAGAACTACTCCTGCTAGTAATTGTGTTTTATTAAATATTATTATTTTATTATTATTATTATAATAAAACAAAAATGATAAAAAACAATATCATTAGTCTAGTCACACAATAAAAAACATAACAATTAGATACTTACTCCGTGCGTGGCATGTCTTGTTGTCTGAGTGCAAATAATAACCAGCAACACAGCTACATATATAGGATCCTTCTGTGTTTTGACATAACTGGTCACAATAACCATCATATTGACACTCATCTAGATCTGTAAACAAGACAATAATATTGATGTCAATCTGTAAACAAAACAATAATACTGATGTCAATCTGTAAAGGTGCTAATTTAAGTTAGATCTCTATAAAGATCATTCTAATCTGTAACCTTTTTATGTCATATAAACACACAATAATATCTTTACCCTTTCTTATGTTAAAGGAACATTTCAGTCTCAGATAATATGATGTCTTATATGTGAGATGCTTATAAAAGTAACCCCAAATAATCCAATAATAGATCAAAAGAAATAATCAGGAAGGAGAAAAGGTCAAGTGTTATTACATCAGCTAGTACAAGGATCATGTAGCTATGTAGCCATCTTGATCTAGATCAAGCCAGGTCACAGATGCTCTGACTTAGCCATCCTTGTGACCTCACCAGCCTCCCTTCCTCACCCTACTAATTGAAGTCATTGTCAGTTCATTTACATAAATCTGACAGCTCTCAGTAGATGCCTCTTGTTACAAGAGAACAAAACAATCTCCATTTCAGTAACATATGAGGCCATTTTGGACTGACTATAATGTATTATTTGTAAATACTGTTTTGTTCTGAAATTACATGTTTGGCTGAGCCTTGTTTACATTATTATAACGAGTAATATAAACAGCTTGTATTAAGTGACATCAAATTTCAAGAGTATCCTGTCTGCATTTGGCTTCAAAATGGTGGTGCCCACAGACTAATTATAGTCAATTAATCAGTACCTTGAACTGAATTATTTCATATGTCGTTGATCGTGTTCATATTTTTACATCGTATATAAATTGGCTGAACATATTTGTATTAGTCCTGAAATTTTAAAATGAAGATGATCTATTCCTTTAAAACTAGCTGTTATTTCAACACCAAATAAATGTAATAATGATATACACTATAATAATCATCCCTTTGATTATAATTCACAATATAATATTGCAGAAAATGAATAGAAATGGAGGGGGGTTGTAGAACCTTTTATGGATGTTCTTTATCCACATAATCTTTTTTAATGATTTTCACAAAATGTGTATAGACTAGCTACCTAAAAATTACTTTTTAACTCAAACTGTATAAAGTATAAAGTAAGCAGCTTTGAAGTGTATTAACATTTACTTCTACCAAAGTATTTAGTACAAGACGCTACTATAAACAGCGTCTGTATCATGAGAGATATACAACTACATCAAATCAAAGAGATGAGTGGTTCATTCAAAATAAATATCTACAGGAAGTTAGGACTTCAACTTCAGCTCAGACTTATTGCTTCATACTCATCTGTAACTCTACAGCATCATTTCAAACGAAAATGGGTGGCATTAAATAATTTATCAAATACTCTTGAAGTATTAATGTAACTCATCAGAAGGCAGAATGTACATGTAAGAAACTAAACAGTTGGCATCATAGTCATGGCGCAGTAAGTAAATATTAAAAAGTGTGTGGAAGTATTGATATGATAGTTAATGACATTCATAACCTTACCTTTACACATGTTTGTTTCGTTATCGTGATAAGCTTTGATACCACAGAAGCAGACAGGACCTTCTCGTGTTGGTATACACGACTTAGCTCTTGGTGGACAAGTAACCTCGTCACAAATATCAGAACCTGAGAAACAATTGGTAGCCATGAGTCCACAGAGATAACAACATCTACCCTATTACGAAAGAAGGTCCACAGAGATAACAACATCTACCCTATTATAAAAGAAGGTCCACAGAGTTAACAACATCTACCCTATTACGAAAGAAGGTCCACAGAGATAACAACATCTACCCTATTATAAAAGAAGGTCCACAGAGTTAACAACATCTACCCTATTATGACAGAAGGTCTACAGAGATCACAACATCTACCATACCCTATTATGGCAGAAGGTCCACAGAGATAACAACATCTACCCTATTATGACAGAAGGTCCACAGAGATCACAACATCTACCCTACCCTATTATGACAGAAGGTCCACAGAGATAACAACATATACCCTATTATGACAGAAGGTCCACAGAGATAACAACATCTACCCTACCCTATTATGACAGAAGGTCCACAGAGATAACAACATCTACCCTATTACGAAAGAAGGTCCACAGAGGTAACAACATCTACCCTATTATGACAGAAGGTCCACAGAGATAACAACATCTACCCTATTATGACAGAAGGTCCATAGAGATAACAACATCTACCCTATTATGACAGAAGGTCCACAGAGATAACAACATCTACCCTATTATGACAGAAGGTCCACAGAGATAACAACATCTACTCTATTAAGACAGAGGGTCCATAAAGATAACAACATCTATCATACCCTATTGTGACAGAAGGTCCATAGAGATAACAACATCTACCCTATTATGACAGAAGGTCCACAGAGATAACAACATCTACCCTATTACGAAAGAAGGTCCACAGAGATAACAACATCTACCCTATTATAAAAGAAGGTCCACAGAGGTAACAACATCTACCCTATTATGACAGAAGGTCCACAGAGATAACAACATCTACCCTATTATGACAGAAGGTCCACAGAGATAACAACATCTACCCTATTATGACAGAAGGTCCACAGAGATCACAACATCTACCCTACCCTATTATGACAGAAGGTCCACAGAGATAACAACATCTACCCTACCCTATTATGACAGAAGGTCCACAGAGATAACAACATCTACCCTATTATGACAGAATCTGACTAAAGAATAGGATTTAATAATCCGGAATTAAATAAAGTATCCCTGTAGATGTTAATATTCTTATTACAAAAGATTATAGTTAATACTTACGACAATGCATTCCCTCATCTTCGCCATCAGGACAGTCCTGTATACCATTACAGAGACTGTTCAGGTTAATACATAACCTAGTGCCATCACAGAGATACTGGTTTGGTGGACAGGTAAACTCGGCTTCACTGCCTGATTATATAAAAGTAAACAGTTAATGGAAATATTCAACAACTGGTTAACTATATTTAAGACTAATGGCCACAATGAACACATGGCACTTAACCCTTAGAAACATTACTAAAACATACTTAATAGTGGGATTTGAAAGTAACATTTAATTCTTTCAAATAGGACATTTTTAGAATTAATTGCTCACCAATTATATAAAGTGTGTAACTGATGAATAAAATAAAAAACCATAAAGCAGAATTCAACATTCATCACAACCCTTAAAAATTAACAACATCATACGCAGTTTTGTCAAGCAGCAATAAAAATAGTGTGGAAACAGATGAGGAAAAATGAGGAAAGTATTAAATGAGCTATGGAACAACTCAAGATAGAGATATGAGATGAAGACAAGTACGTGTACCTGGTATACTGCATGCAGATTAGAGCATTGTGCTGGCTATTTCTGGCCCGCATCCACAACCGCCCGCCCCATATTAAAGAGGACTGCAAGCACCCTGCCCCACAACACCATTCAATGCCGAGGCAGACACCACACTGCAAGTTACATACCGTGCCAGCGTCCACACTGTACCACTACATTCCAACAACAGGCCCGCACAATCCCACAAAAATCCCTCACAGCTGTGCAATATTACTGATACATGAATTATTATTTTCATAATGCAATCAAGTATTTAAATATTCAAATCAGTTTCGCAAAACACTAATCAATAAAATCTTGTTCGTATTTGAACTTGAACAGATTAGAGGGAAAAGGTATGGGCAAACACTGACCATGTAGTTTTGCATTGTATAGCTAGCTATATATTAACCCAATATAGTCCTTTAACATTCTCAAGCAAAGTGGCTTCAGTCAACTTTGATCAACGGTGATAATTTAAAGAAAAGTTTCATCAAAAATTGTTTGCTAATAAACTGATAAATTCTGAGCCAAAACTACAATTGGCATCATTATTTTTGTTGAGAATGCAGGCCTGAAATTTACATCCAGTCTGCACCAAAAATAATGCGGGAGCCCACAACCGCACCCCCAAAAATATATATTAGGCCCACACGGTGGTCAGGCTCACATTGAGGTATAATGCAGATGTACAAATCTGTGACAAATGATGATCTCCATTGTTGAAGAATATTAGTTAAGTATTGTCACAGCAAAACAAATAAGATAAAAAAGGGGGATTAATATTTATGTTGAATAGTAAAGATGTTACAGTTATAGAGGCATGTACATGCTATATACTGATGACATAACCCACATGGCTAACCATAGAACACAGGTGACAGGTTAGTTGATAATGTTAAACTGATATGTAAAGAGATACAGTATAATGTTGGGTAGTTAGACCATAATACTTGTACAATGGTAATGGATTACCTCTTAGTACACTAATAACGGGGGACCTAAATGTGGAGATAATCTCCAGAATCAGTGATTGAGTTGTCTAATTAGATATGACATCTCACAAAAACATCTTACAAACAGACTGAAATTGGCTTCCGGTTATATATAGGTCGCAGTACAAGATTTTGATGTACACTTTTAAGGCACTTCAAGGGACTGCCCCTCAGTACTTAGAGGAACTTGTCGTACCGTATCAGCCGACAAGGTCTCTACGGTCTGAGTGTGGAGCAGTCTTAACCGTACCAACAACACGTGGAGTGACATACGGTAATAGATGTTCCATAGATTTATTTATTGTCAAGCGCCTTAGAGTAACCTTCTTACAGGTTATATAGGGCACTGTATAAAATTTTTATATTATTATTATTATTATTATTATTATTAAAGGGATAACCTGGTAGATCATAGTGTTATTATTATGTTTTATTGGAATGGCCCAAATTATCTCCAGAAAGGAGCTAGGAATCAGTCTTAAACCACTGAATTATAATATGGTTTTCTATCGATAAGTGTTTATATTGTGATAAGAACCTAGCTAAGGTAGGTTCATATTGACTTGGACATTGTTCGGCTTCTATAAACATTACTGATTTCTGACAATGGCAATGTCACTTACAGAAAGGTTTTTACAGTGTGCCTTTCTATTTAAACTTCCATTAGTCTCCTTATCAATATATTAACAAACTATTTTACAAGTTAGACCAAAGCTGTTTAAAGAGATTTCCTGTCTACAATTAAATGCTTGGAACTTCATGCTCAATGGTTTTTCACTTCATTAATTTCCAGATGTAATTTTTAATATTTAAATAAACATCAAGTCTGTCATGTAAACAAACATTAACTGACAAAGGGAACATATTTATTTTGATGGTTTAGCAATAAACTTAATGGATATAGAACTGATAAGAAAATTTTATAACAATTTGTATATGTCCCCACAAGTGCACTTAAAGGTTAAATATTAACCTACACGCAATGTTATATAACCTTTTTATTATTCTTTTATATAATTAATAAGCCACATTGTAATGTTCATTCTGTGTGTATTGGGTAAACTATGGCAACTGACAGTGTTAGTACATATGTATATGGTAAATTCATTAGGTTGATTATATATATATATATATATATATATATATATATATATATATATATATATATATAACACACATATATACACAGACACAGTGGTCCCTAAATATTGTGCTCACATTGTTACGTGGCAAATTTTGACATGATTTTGAAGAGGCATCACTCATGTCCACGTGACAAATAAGTATAGTGACATTCTATTTATAGTCACTTGAAGTATGTTATTAGCAGCAATATAGATATTTGTGTATTTAAATCACCAGTCTTCTCCATACTTCTCTGCTTTAACAAAACAAAATATATTACGTCAAAATTGATATTTTATGTATGTTAATTTGAGAACTAATGATTACGAACTAACATTTAGCCATACAGCATGTTAAACAAGTCAGTATGATGTTTTAATTCTTCACAATAAACAATTTGCTGCTCTCACACCATCATCAGCTTAACACTAGTAAGTAATCACTACTTCTTTCTTCTTAATACCGAGTGCTCTATGTTTACAACTGTATGATTCACCTGCCATATTTATGATGATATTTGATTAGTACAGTTCATAGTTTATTTATTTTAACCAAAAAAAATACATTATATCAGTAAATAAATTAATTGAGATAAATGTAAATCATCCTAGAAATATTATTAAGTACATTCGTCTAACATAATCATATTTTTTTGGCTCAATAACAAATGTCAAATGTTCCTATTTCAAGGCTATTTATACACACGAAGTCAGCTTAAAGGCCAGACAACCTCAAGAAGTATCAAAACGAAGTAAAATATAAAACACTCCTCGGATTAGCTTGGATTTGAAACAACTGCTAGAGGTCTGCAGCCAATCACATTCCCAGTTAAGACTGCAGAGAATGTCCTTCTGCCCATCAGAATGACAACATCAAAGCGGACATTATAAATATGACCTTTTGGAAGTCAAATGTTAAACCATTCCGATTACATCATACAATACATCGACTAAAATCATGCCACTTGGTTAGACATTTTAAGTTGAGCCATTTTTTTTAAAGTTACGTTGTTGAGCAGAACACATTCGATTCATTTTTTATTAATTATATTTCACACTATCTGGAATTTGCTGTCACGTTTTGTTGGTGTTCTGTTCAGGGTTAAGGGGTGCGTTGCTGTTAATTGTGGCAATTCAAACTATAAGAACCTAAGTTTATTCAGAGTAAAAAGAGTTGACTTTACAGTTTATAGTCTACTACCAAAGGAATTTCAAGCTGTCACAAGTAATATCGATGTGAACATTGAGAGTTAAATAACGCCAGTTTAGATGGATGAAATTTATTGAAATCCTTCTTTTTAATAATTTCATCTTACTCTGTTCCATAAAATTCCTAGTTTAAACTGCAAGACTAACCGGAGCCATTTAAATTTAATCAGAATGTTCATACTAAACACTCGCAACATTACAATATGTGGATGTTATAACCACATGAATGTAAAGTTCAGCTCTTTAATAACTATCCGGAGATGTGTTCCCATTTTTTGGTCAGTAATCTCTGTCATCTTATGACAAGACAGAAAGGTGTACCATCTTCGTTAACACATCTGTATTTTGGTCGAGTCATATATGACTCTACTAGAGGCTGATATTCTGATATTTTGCTCAGTTCTGTGTATAACATCACCTGCTCTCTTTCTGCTATCACTAAAGATGCGGGTACATCTGAGTGTATAATTAATCAGCCATATACGGCTCAAATTTATCCATTACAAAGCAGTTTTAATAATTCATTGCTGATTAGCTAAAACGATTGTAGACACAAAAAGTTCAAAGCTGCCATTTTCCTTCTCAGTCAAATGCTTAAAAATATCAGACCAATCATATATAATTCCACTCGCAATATAAATAACAGATGGTTAAAGTAATTCCTTTGGTGGCCAATACTTTGTTCAACAATTCTAACTACTCACTTTATCATGTTTATCTTGTAAGTTATACATAAATTAAGTCTGTTGGTGAGTTTAAACATCATTAGAAGTTTATGTTTACATCGATCACTTTCAGCTTGCTATCAATTGTGGCTAATTAATTATATGGAAGAATATGCACGCATGCTCAATGTTAGCATACAGAGAGTGGTGACGTTACACATAATGATCATGTCAATACAATTTCTGTACCTGTGCAATTAAAATAGCTACATATTATTATGTCTTTAGTGTTTAATCACATTTTGATAAACTTAATATATCAAATGGCTAGAGTTAGTCTTAGTTACAGTTGTAATGAGGAATTGTATATTTCAATGTAAGATGAAAATTCCTAGAATATATTGCTTCAATAAATTAGGACAAGTGTTAATAACCAGATTTAACTTAAATAATTATGTTTACTTTAATAAATTTTGTATGTAAAATATAGGTCTCTGTCAATTACTATCGATATTTAGTTCAAGGATTACCATATAATAAAACTTATTCTCAACACCATAACACCCATTCAGTAACATTATATGAGAATTTCATTCATATTTGATTGCTTGTTTAACGCCAGTCAGTCAATAACAATCTATCAAAAACTTAGTGCTAGAGTAAAACATTCACATACTAGATATAATAGTGTTAGTATTTTAATGAGGTAAACTATAAAATGGTAACAACATGTTCAAATACCGGAAAAGCCATCCATCATATTTGTAACAGTAATGAATTATTAGGAGCTAGCACTACTCTGTGTGTCGTGTGTGGGGTGTGTGTGTGTGGGGGGGGGGGGGGCTGTGTGTGTGTGTTTTAAATAATTATTGATATCAAAGACTTGATCACTTACTACTTCAGGTTAGTGTAGTAAACATTATCAGAGATCTGTATGACTTGTTAACATAAGATTATAAACAATCACGATTACATCATGATAATGATTCTATCTTAACACCCAGTTGTAATATTTAATCAATCCCACGAATATTATGATTCTTAAAAGATGATCATAATATAATACAGATAGTTTTATCAATATATATATATATATATATATATATATATATATATATATATCAATGGATAGATAGCTTGATAGATATACAGAGAAATAGATAGGTAGACTATGATCTAGATCTTCCTAGTTACAAAGGAAACAACAACCATGCAAGCAAATTATGGAGAAACAAAACTACTGATAAATGAATATTAATTAGAGATCTTTGTTAAATGATATCCCGTAACATCATCAATTATTAACATGAAACAATGCATCTGGTCACATAACCTGTTCATAAATCTAACTATTACGTGTCCAATAAGACAAAGGTTGTTATACACAGTTTGTTAACTTCCCATAACCGATGTTAAAGGTGACAGGTGTGGATATTTATTATCATTATCATTGTTGTTGTTGTGGAGTTTAATTATTTAGCCTCAGATATAGGGTCGAGGTTCAACTGCCTAAGGAAAGATCCCGCAGTGACTGCCCTAAACAATGTCCTATCAAAGGGAGCCTTTTTATAGTGAAAACATATTTATTGATAAGCACTGTTAAATGACATCATCTGAGCCAAACATTGATACAAACTCTAATTAGACCATAAACAGTCGAAAATGGTAGATTCCAAAAATATAATATCATCATCCACTAAGGCCAGCCGTGTCATATTTACATAAGCCAAATGGGCATTTTAATTTTTGAAACGGGCCTGTGTCATATTTACATAACCCAAAAACAAAAACATTTTAATTTTTAAAACTAATTCTGGTTACAATTCCACACCAAAACAGGAGTGTTGTCTATATCAATCATTGGTTCTTCTAGCTAAAACTATACCATTCACCTACTAAGACACAGTTTGAGAAAATCAAACTTTATTGTCAGCTTAATAGCAACTGACACATTACTAATGCATAATTAATTTTAAATAGAGTTTACATAATGCAAAAACCAGCCCAGACATAATCAACTTTTTTATATTTCGGTCATGAATGTAAAAAATTGTCATATAATGTGTGGAACTAATTCTAACTAATTAGATCTACTTAACAAAACTAAATTTTTTTTAAATTATTACTTTTTTTAAACTAGGTCTTTACAAAGTCACTGAATTGTGTGTTAGAATTGCCACCAAATAATACTGTTTTTAGAACAAGTGATATATAGAATATGACATGATCTTTAATAGGTGTTCTTTGATAAGTGTTCTTTGATAGGTGTTCTTTGATATGTGTTCTTCTTGTTTCTTGTCTTTTTATGTTAGTTTGATGGGTATAATGTATGTAAGGATATTTGATTAAATTTACATAATTACTATTATAATTATTATTAATATTTGATTGAATTTACATAATTATTGTTATTCATTATACTGTGTAAACAGTCCAAGGTGTGATAACATTTACTTTATAACAGAAACATTTCAAATAGTTTGTGCATCTTAATAAAATAGCATATGATCTACAGGCATCAACACAACACACATAATCACATGATATATTAGTCAATGCTGTAACATCTTTATGTTAAACAGATTTAAGTGATATGTATTATATATTAATGGTCCTATTTCTATTTAAATTTATACTGAAGTAAGTTATGTATAAGATCAATCTGTATTTAATTAACTACATGGTAAGGTCACATGGTCGTTCAATGGCTTGATGTCTATATCAAATTGAACTAAATATCTCATCTAGCTAACACAGCATCAGTACAAAAACCAAGCTTCAACAAAAAATGAACTTTGCTAATATGAGTATGTTCTTTAGTGCCAAATTTGTATTAGTGAGCTCCGGTGGCCTAGCGGTTAAGTACCGGCACTTGGTGCCAACGGTCGCAGGTTCGAACCCCGCAAGAGGTCGAAACTTTTCCAGGGATTAATTTCTCGGCTCACTACATCGTGGGTGGATGACCACGTTAAATGGCGGTGCCGTTTCCACTGAATTATTTAAAATAAAGGGGGACGTCAATAACCCCCTGATGACGTAAAACACTCTGGCAGTGACCACCCTCAGGGTACTTCGGCTCCATCTTTCCGTACTGCTCCCCTGTGAGTGGTGGGGGAGGAGGTTTCTCAACCACTCCAGCATAGAGGCTGTGCTGATTAAGCGACAGCCTGGGGATTCTCCCCGAACAACAAAACCAACCAAATTTGTAACAATATTAACTGCTGTCAACTGGATCTACATCACCTGGCAGTTTACACAATAATCATGTCATACTTTCTCAGTTTTATGGCTGATTTAATTAAAGATGTCACAAACACACAACACAAAATCTGCATTAAAACGTGCCAAATTTGTAACAATATTAACTGCTGTCAACTGGATCTACATCACCTGGCAGTTTACACAATAATCATGTCATACTTTCTCAGTTTTATGGCTGATTTAATTAAAGATGTCACAAACACACAACACAAAATCTGCATTAAAACGTGTTTCACATCACATGTGATAACTTAGTTATGCAATTTCATTTCACGTTTTACTGATATCTGCTATTTAAGCGAAAACAAAGAATTGGCTTGATATTGTTCTTAACATCAATAATTTGAAACATAAAGTAAATCTATTGATGTTATAATAGACTAAGATTCTACTCCTATAATAAACATTTAAGCAAGAACTCTTGTGTGTCCAGTAATCTGATATCTATTAATATCACATACACATAAAGGAATATGATCAAATATAACAACAAACCTGAGATGTTCAACTTCTGATTTATGTAAATATTTAATTTCCAGTCTTTCGTCCATACTTTATTTGGCTGAATTTTTAGGGGTAAACCCTGTGAGCCATACCTTCCCATTTAATGTTTATGTTACAGTATGTCACTTTTTTAAAATTTTGTACCCCACGAAAAACAACACAACTGACTTCATTGTTGACAAATTGAACTCGACCTACACTGAGATTTGTTCGGCTACAATGATATCGCATACAAAATGGCCCAATCATGCAATATTCAATTGAAGTAGACAAAAAAAACACATTTGTTTTAAGATTTAAAAATAATTACTACATACGTTATATTTTCCTGTCATCTTTAACACAATAAAGCTTTCATAGCCAATGACTTGCTGTTGTGTAAACCTTCTATCTTATTAGTGCATTATATTAATTATCAAATATATAATAAAGTATTTGAACATTATTTACAATATTGAGAACTTGGGTAATATCATTACTGCGATAGATCTCAGTATCATATATAGAAATGGGTAATGTTTCATGCTAATATGATAATATAAATCATCAGATGAAAACAATAGAAAATTGCATCTCTTTAAACAGCCTGTGACCAGATACAGATATTAATGATGATTATAGAGCAGCAGACATACCTCTAAACGTGATGAGTAAATTAAATATACTACCTGATAAATTACCTGGCAATAGGTAAATCGAAGATATTTATATAATGACAACAATAGAGTGGACTAAAATAAATAGCACGTGTTGATGTAAACTAAACCAAAATCAGTATCCATGGAAACAAAGGATGGCACTGGTTGCAAAATCAGAAATAAAATGTGGGAAACTGTTGGCATGGAAACGCCATGACAACAACAACAACAACATTAAAGCATAAGATGGCAGCAGGAGAGGGCAAGAGGAATGGTCAAGATGTAGTGTCAAACTAAAGGTTGAAGTTAGATGTGTGTGTATGTGTGTGTGTGTGTGTGTCTGTCTATCTGTCTGTGTGTCTGTCTGTGTGTGTGTGTCACTAAGCTCTGTGTGTACCCGTGTCAGTATGTGTGTATGTCAGACTGTGTATATACAAAGATAAACTTAGCTAAGATCACAGAGCTAGCAATGCCATATATTGTTGGTCAGAACATTATTATCATCACTGAAGTGTGATAATAATATTAATTACAAGTCCATGGCAGCATAATTAGGCATTAACTACAACATAAAAATATTATATGTATATTTTTATATATATATATATATATATATATATATATATATATATATATATATATAACACATATATACATACATACACATACAAGTTTATATAAACAAACCTTCTTGGTATAAGTCAGGGACCTGTCTGGGATCAGCAGTTATTATACCTGCGGGAATATCAAAGGAAATGAACAAATTGGAAGGAGGGAGGGTAGAATTTTTTTTTAAATTATATACCACTTTCCTTATAGCTACCACCATTACTAGATACTGTAATAACGACCAGCAATGGTAAGATAATACTGGGCTGGTCAAGCAGGTGACCATATGGATGTGGCCAGCATTAGGATTACCTAACAATCATGCACACGCACACACACTAATATCTGTAGAGATATCTACAAGAACTTCTAACAATTAGTCATTAGAAGATGCCACAAACATCAAGGTCAATTCTCAAGGTGAGACTGAGTGTTTTATATAATCCTCAGTACTGAGGTCAGACCCTCAATCAAAATCTCCACAAGTAACAGATGATTTATTAAACTTAAACCTTAACCTATAGCTAAGAGGTGAAGTATGTAGAAATACTGATAAGATAACATCTGTTGGAAGAAACAAAACACAATTGAAGAGAAGTGTCAGACAAATAAACACCATCTATCAACTTCCTCCCAGAAACCTCCATCCACCAACCATCTCATCAAAAACACCATCTACCAACCAACTCATAGAAAACACCATCTACCAACCATCTCAAAGAAAACACCATCCACCAACCATCTCATAGAAAACACCATCCATCAACCATCTCATAGAAAACACCATCCATCAACCATCTCATAGAAAACACCATCCAATAACCATCTCATAGAAAACACCATCCATCAACCATCTCATAGAAAACACCATCCAATAACCATCTCATAGAAAACACCATCCACCAACCATCTTATAGAAAACACCATCCATCAACCATCTCATAGAAAACACCATCCACCAACTGTCTCATAGAAAACACCATCCATCAACCATCTCACAGAAAACACCATCCAATAACCATCTCATATAAAACACCATCCACTAACTGTCTCACAGAAAACACCATCCATCAACCATCTCATAGAAAACACCATCCATCAACCATCTAGTAGAAAACACCATCCAATAACCATCTCATATAAAACACCATCCACCAACTGTCTCATAGAAAACACCATCCATCAACCATTTCATAGAAAACACCATCCACCAACCATCTGATAGAAAACACCATCCAATAACCATCTCATAGAAAACACCATCCACCAACCATCTCATAGAAAACACCACTTCAGATGATCAGCATTGTTCCCACAGCCAAGGAAATATTATTTTCTAGGACTTTCCAGGACAAAATTACCATTTTCCATTACAGATTATACAACATTTAAAGGTAATAAATTAAGATATGCGTGAAAAAGCATATCATATTAATTCACTCTAGTATAGATTATTGAAATTTTAATGCTACATCCTCCTCATCACCCCTTCTAGCTGTCTGATCCACACACCTTTTTTTAATTTTAACTTACATGGGATATCAAGACTATGTGCCAGAATTCTTTTTCTTCTATAGTCAAAGTTTTCTTTTACAGGCATAATATTTATTCACAGTTTGTTTTTGGTTCTAAGTGGACATTTCCTAATTTTATCAAATTCAATGACATTTCCAGGACCTGGAAAATGAATTGATTGTTTTCCAGGATGCATAGGAACCCTGCTGATCAGTATAACTGATTATCGTGGGCCAATCACATAACCTATCAGACGAAAATAAAGTTGATAAAGCACACCTCTCATGATGTCTATCTATTATATAATTAATATCTAAAGGGTAAATAATTACACATCAGGAAGAAAGTGACAAACTCATGTCAATATATATTTAATTACTTAAATACTGCCATTTTTTCTTACAGAAGAAATTTTAATTAGATAAAGAGTTATCAATATCGATGTAGTTAAGCGACATGTCTTTAGGTATTAGCTGAGGGTTTAAAGGTAAGTCATATAGTAACTATTGCGTCACACATTGTCATATAATATCATCAGTTTGTGATAGCAGAGACAATAAACATAGATAAATAACAAGAGGAAGAGTCTCCCACAGATAACAAACTAAGGGGCATCAAATATCAACATCTAACTCTGAGAAATTCACAGCTCAATCCGTCCTTAATAAAATTACTACAACATCAGGGATGCCAATGGAAAACAAGAAATAATTCTCAAAGTATTTGAAGAATCCACAGAAATGATCCAGAATAGGCAAAAAACTCAGCAGATCTTGGAACATTGGCATCCCTGCAACATGGATGCTATCATAGGAAGTAGACTTACTGAACATATAACATATATAAATTGTTTAATCCAGCAGAAGAGCTATATAAATATTGGCATAAACACAGCATTAGTTGTTCTTTTTGTGATATCACTAATAACTGATCCATGTTTAACCTAACTAACTATGAGGATATATAATGTCACTAAGTATATATCAACATGCTTGTTGACTAGTAAGTGAGGTAGGTCTTGGTGGGTAACGAGCAACGTGTTTATGTTAGTAATAACTGTTGATATGTTAAATAACCATGGTGCATTGTTAACCATTTTACATACACACACACACACACACACACACACACACACACACTTGGTCTCTGTTTATCAGTAAATCTTTCAGGTAAAAACAACTTTCATGCAATGTTTGGTCTGATAGACACATGATCCACCAACATATTCTGAACATCAAGTTCTATCTGACTTAACATTGCAGACATTACTTACATTGTTCGGGATCTTCATCAGATCCATCCACACAATCCCTGTCACTATCACAGAGCCAGCCCATTGAGATACATAAAGAACCATCTCGGCACTGAAACTTGCCAGCATCACATGTTACAGGAGCTGAAGTAGGGATTTATATATACATTAATGATTTTATATATATAAATATATATATATATATATATATATATATATATATATATAGTTTCTAATCTGATCTGATTTTATTATCCAATTCTTTTCAAATTCAAGTAATCTCAAATCAGACTTCACAAGTCAAAATACATAGAGTTAACATTTATTAACTACATAAATATTATATGGTGTCTGTGAACTGGTTTGTGGCTATTATTTACATATATAGTCTTTTAAACTTAATTTCTATAAATAATATATTTAGTATACATTAAAAAATATCACAAGCCATAATCAAGTAACAAATATAATACGTAATTTTGACTTTACGGGTACCATGGGGATCACCGATGAATAAGATATAAGTTAGACATGGCTCAAATGTAGATGATTAGTCCTAAACAATGAGACTAAATTGTGTGTGTCAAGGACCATCAAAATGCTAATATTTGATTCATTATTCACTAGGTGGAGCCACTTTATCACATTTGTGGAAGCAGTATTAAGTCATGACGCACCCATTGAGATTAAAATATAATCATCAGAAATCGGTTTGACTATCAGTTTACTGTTGTGTTAATTACTTCCTCTTAGATCAGAAATTATAATGTTTTGGTTAAACATTCATTTTTTTAAAATTAACTTACCAAACATATCAACTTTAAAATCCCATAAAATATTAGGCACATCTGAATACTTATACAAGTTATAGTACTCATATTAAAACTAAATCGTGAATTTTTTTTTCACATATATCAAACTGAAGCTATAAACCGACAGTGATTATGCTAAAATGTAATAACTTGCAATAATTAATGTGTGTTGGTGACTTGTGTTGGTGAAAGTTGTTTATACTGTTGATCTTTTTTTACATTTGTATCATTTTATTCCAGACGTGTGTGTGTGTGTGTGTGTGTGTGTGTGTGTGTGTGTGTGTGTGTGGCACTAGATATTAAATGAAGACACCACTTACGACATGTATCTGACTCGTCTGATCCATCAGGACAGTCCTTCTCACCATCACATACCCAAGCCCTCGGTATACACCATTTACCTGGTGCCAACTCTTCTTCACATTTAAATAAGTCTTCTTGACATGGTGACGTATCATTGGCTAGAACTCTGTCTGTAACACAACAAAAGATGACGTCATACCGACCACTCAATGAAACAATGATGGCAGCACTGAATGAAAACATTAAAGTACCTTCTAGAAATGATAAGCTAAGGAATTTTGATTAAGATTATCCCACACACACACACACATATTATATATATATATATATATATATATACACATGCTCATATCATAATTGTTTTAGTACCACTGTCTGCTGTTATCCTCGGTGTTCATTAATGTTTATGTTGGTATATCCAACAAGGGCTGGATTAGAAACTTAATACTCTCAAGAAACACTCCTGAATATGTCTAACAAGTGGTTATGTCTGATATGTTGACATGTCTAACGAATGGTTATGTCTGATATGTTGACATGTCTAACGAATGGTTACGTCTGATATGCTGACATGTCTAACAAGTGGACGTTATGTCTGGTATGTTGACATGTCTAATGAATGGTTGTCTGTTATGTTGACATGTCTAACAAGTGGTTATGTCTGATATGTTGACATGTCTAACAAGTGGTTATGTCTGATATGTTGACATGTCTAACGAATGGTTATGTCTGATACATTAACATCTCTAACAAGTGTTTATGTCTGATATATTGACATGTCTAAAAAGTTGGTTATGGCTGATATGTTGACATGTCTAAAGAATGACTATGTCTGATATGTTGACATGTCTAACAAGTGGTTATGTCAGATATGTTCTACATGATTTCGTTAATAAAATTGTAGCCATCATCTCAGTGTGATTGATAAAAATCATTCTTTGTAATAAACATCAATATTTTTCTTACATAACATCTGTGAATCTATCACTATTTGTGACTAGAAACGGCTAGTTAACTTATTATGAAGTAATAATTACTACGCAGTAACTAAGTCACTAATTAGAGATAAAAAATTATTATCAACCACTGATTGATAATAGTTGATACTATCGATTTAACTTTCCCGTTTTCGAATTAATTTACTCATCCACAAACGATAAACTGACTTTATTATTCTGGTCAATGTACAATGACAACATATTACAAAATATAATAATCATATAATCAATATTTGATAAGAGTGGGTCAATCAGTAAATGTCACTTACTTTTAATGACCAGCTATACTATATAGTATGACATAGTTGATTAATAGATTTAATAAACAGTCTTAGATTATTATTATTAACAGAGTGGTATCAATAACATAACCACGTATATAATTATATCGCTATAACAGTATTAACACTTAACATGGGCATCATTACACAATGGACAGGTAGAAAAACTAATAATAATATCATATTTAATCAATGATTTATGAGAGCATCAACTTTAGACATCACAGGACTCTCTGAATTTTGTCGTTGTAAAATTAACTTAAATGTCGAGTTATATTAACAATTCATGATTATCTGTACCAGTGCCTTTTAATACACTGTTAAAAACACCCGCAAGAGGATGGTTATTTAACTATATAATATGATCTTGCCGTCAATTGTGTTCAGATATAACCACTTGGTCAATTTTATCAGTGGTTCTAATAAAAGTGATAGTTAGATGTAAATTTAGTTCTTAATTTAAATCTTATAGACTGTACTGATCGTAGCTCATCCCACACACCCCTCCTCCTCCTCCTCCTAGCGTGTGTATGTAGATCTGTCACACTTTATCTCAGTATATCATTGTGGTACTTAAAGTCACACCATAAACAAGTCAAAAACACACAGCCACCTATCACTGTTAAACATAAATATATAATGTTTTTTATTCACCACACGATACTTATACTACAAACACTGTTAGTACTAAATAGTAATCACCAGTAAGTATAGCACATAATCCTCCCATAATCGACATTATGACGATGTACCTTGTAAATACGATCTGACAAAATGACCGCTGAACTATTTCGGTATTTTTGTTGTTGTTGAAAATTACCTAAAATGCTTGAAATTCTAAAAGAACCTTTACTACATCTACAATATTCCTCTTCAGAATGTAACATATTATGAAGAAAAAGAACAACAAAAAATAAACCAAATAACACCAGATGAAGATTACACGATATTGCTATTGAAAAAAAAAACATGGGGGGGTTCTGGCAGGGTTATCAAGTTACGTTCATCAAGTACCCCCCCCCCCCCAGTAGAAAGACAAGACTACATTTAAACTACAAAATAAGTCAACCACCGTGAATGTTGTCTACTAATAATACATAGATATATACACAGAACATAAAATGGGACGCTTATAACTAAATGCACTGAATTACATCCAATGAAATATCCATTTCCAGTCAGCTCAAATAATTGTGTACTAACATAAATACTTCTGGCCGCCACTGTGTGTGTTTGTCTGTGTTCTAGTGTGTGTTCTAGTGTGTGTGTGAGTGTGTGTGTTCTAGTGTGTGTGTGTGTGTGTGTGTGTGTACACGAAGCTCACCCATACAAAAACTTAACAAAATAGCTAGTCATCTCTCAACTGGACGAGTAATACCCAATACTAATTTTTAAATGAAAATATAAAATTACTTTCTTGTAGCCAATTTATTTTCAACCAGAACGTAATCAGCTCTGACTAGATCCAGTACACATCACTTCTCCCATTAATTATACAGAAAAGAGTATTTTGTATAAAAATAAAACTTACTACTCAGTGAATACAGCTAATATTTGTCATTGAATTCCAAGCCTTCCATGAACATGTTTATTAAAATTTATTAAATGTGCAAATCCACAATAAATTGTCCATAATTGTGATAATCTTTGGGCATATAACAAAAATGTATCAAACATGTCGTACACACGTCTAAAACTATTATATATTATCAACGGTCATAAGAAATGGTAAATTATGAAGACGTTAGTAAACAAAATATAAATCATGACACATATTTGTGACATCAAATCTATAACATTATGTACAACTAGGGATTTGACAGATTATGGGGGGGGGGGGCAGTAACTAGAAGAAATATTCCAATCACTGATTTTAAGATAGCAATTTGTTATGATGAGAGCATTGTCTTATCTTTGTTTGTACTCCGGGTTATCACATAGCAACATCAGGTTAATCTCTGTCTTTGTAATGATATAGCCCGGAGCAGGAACAGTCACGTTATTAGTCATATCTCCCCCCCCCCTCCCCTTCTACGTCAATCAATGATTCCAAAGCCGTGACGTAGTAAGAAGTTTTTCGATGTATACTGCATAGGTTTAGACATTTAACGACTATAACATGACTAAATTAAACACAATTGTAACATGGTAATTCTCAATCTCTAACTATCTGACTGAAGGGTGTCTCGAGATAAAAGTTCTAATATAGAAGTGTATCATGATATAACAAGCCGTTAGTTATAAGTGTTTGAATGACGTGTTTATGTTTAAAAAATAACAGCTTCAGGCAACTAGCTCCTCGTAATAGGGCCGTCAATCTGCCAATAATTCACACACAAACACAAACACACACACACACACTATGCTATGAATACTGAGGGTCCTGGTGTAAATATGATTTATTATAGATGACAACACAACATTAAGCAGAGTTCAATTATCAACAAATCGCCAATATAATAATCATCTATATTAATTTTACCTCATTTAGTCATTACAACTTTAATATCTGCTAACATTATGAGAATAAATAGAGCTAAACCTTCATTAATATAGATATCACTGTATTAAGATTAAACAAGATCTAGATAATGATGACTATTGTTAACAATAAACACTGTACTGTATTTATTTCTCTATTACTACTATCCTTTATATATATATATATATATATATATATATATATATATATATAATGAACATCATATCTAAATATGGAGAGTGACTTCAACAGTCCGGATGGCAATTAGAAGACAATACAATAAACTTAAATGTCTTTAGAGCCCAAAATTGGTTCTAATTGAGGGGGGTGGATTTTTATTAATGAATTATGACACTTATAAATGATTAAATATAAACTTCAATCATCTTATTGGAATCTACTCTATTAATCTAAATCTCATTATGAGTCTCGTCAGTACTATATAAAGTTTATAACTACCTCAGACTACAGTAAAACTCTACCTTTCTCCTAAAACATTAATAGAGATATTAAATGTACTATCAATAACCAACAACCGACCAAATCTTCTAGAATCATTTATTGATAATGAAGACATCATCTCTGAACTAAGGTAACATAAACCCATTCCTTCTCAGGTAAATCACAACGAGAGATTCAGTCACATAATAAATATTGTGCTATAAATATTCGACATTTATAAACAAAGGAAACTTTTATAAATCCTCTCTCAAAACTAAAACATATTAATTAAATCAAATAAAAATATCAAGTTTGTAGTAATGTAATAAAAATGTTCACACGGCTCCCAAACAATTCACTTAATTCTTTCCTTAATCAACTTTTTTCTATGTATATTTATATCTGATTTTCTGTAATTTTGGACAGAAGGAAGTATCTGTTTGTTGAAGTCATAAAACACTCTCCACTAACCTCTAAACACGTCTTCACCATAGAAAGATTCCAGTCATGGTTGGAAAAAAATCATAATTTGTTTTAAAATAAACAAATCAGGTTTTTTATATTTTAAAAATATTTTCTTTATTTTTATTTTGGTGACATTTAAGTTCCTGCATATCTTTACCTCATTTCTTGCACATTGCCCGACATGTTGCTTTACCCACAGCTTTAGTCTTATCACAGTATAACCAGATATATATTCAGAAAATAAAGTCATTCATTCATTCACACAATCCTGTTGATAAGTTGATAAGTATCAAAAGATAGTGATAAAATACATAATACTATAATGTGAAAAGTTTCAGAGTCAAGTTGTGTTTCTGTCCTGTATTCAGCATCAGATTATTATCAATACTCACTTCATATCCCCATCCTGGCTAAACACCAAGTGCTTAACATTAATTTAATTATCCACTAATTGCATAGGAAAGAAATGTGACTTCATGTGTCAAGATCATCCAATTAACCATACCCCAGGAGCTGAGGCTTCAGCTGATAACTTCTGTTGTGTTGATCTCATATTAGATCTTCCTAAATGTCCATTTGTTAGCAGAGGGTATCAAGATACTAGAATATAATAACATTTATGAGTCAGATATTAATAAATCTCTTATTTTAAAAATTTGGACTGGTTTTAATCACTTGAATTATTTCTAACTTGTTTACTTATTGCAACTGATGCAACTAGTTAAGATGTAGTAGAGTTATATGTTTATCAATTTTCCAGTGAGTCTGTGTTTACAAACTTGATAGGTTTTATAAACTTTATACAATATATACAAATGATATTAATAATCCATAGACATTATAAATATTTTTGTAATTACTAAATATGTCACCAGACTAACAGACTTTATGTTAAGACAGGATATTCTAGCCTACTGTTTTATAAAAAATAATCTAATTAAACCAAAGGATAAAGGTCTGGTGTCTAACGTCTAATATTAAATCTCTATTGTTTATATATTACGAGCACATTAATAATTGTCTAAAACGTTATTGTCACATCTAAAAATAACATCAATAATTATGATTTTCGGGCTAACAAGTGATTACTCTTCAAAGAATAAACATAAAACAATGATTTACTCCAGAACCAAAATAATTCTCTTTTTGTTTAATAATTTCTTATTAGAAGACACCTTCTAATTTCGTTCAAGAGGATCCATCAAATGAGGCATTTATCACCACTTTACCAACTCGTCTTCAATATATCATGATTTATAATACAACAAAAACAAAACAGTTTTCCTTAAAATTCAGTCAAACATTGATCCTCAGATAGCCTGGATTTCTCTCTCTTATCTACTAAGATATTAATTTTTATTATCTGCTCTTATAGTTCATAAATTATTACCCCCAAAAAGCTGTCCTTTATCACATACTTACACTTATCCCTAGGGCTATTAATGTCCAGATAAATTATTTATCATATTTGCAGAAACTAAATCTTATTCCTCTTGTGAGAAAAAAAAAACAGTTATCAAAACAATATTTACTCTGAAAAAGGTCGGGACTCTGGTAGGCTGAGAAAAAATAATTTGGCCCGAAGCAAGCACTCGGCAATGAAATTCTACAAATTTGCTTTTATTTGGGTCACAGCGGAAGTAATTAACGAGGTTGATCAATCTCTGTATCACAATACCACAACTTAAAATAAAACCAAAGTTAGAACTAGCAATAACTCGCAGAACTGTTGTATTATAGTGGGCTTTAAACCACATTTAATATGACAATAATGTAATATAAAGTGATACGTCGTCGGAGTTGGTTCCTTGTATTATAATAATTAATAGACCCCCCCCCCCGGATTGACAAACATATAACATGGTTAACAATAACACTTAATGTAACTAATTGGGTACACTCCCAACATTATAGTTTAGTGACCTTTGTATCATAAAGTGATCTGATATAGTGAACACTAACACATTTAAGATGAGAGTTAAGTAGTATATTGACAATATATGTACAGCGTTAGAACTCTTTTTTAATGCAATATAAAGAAGAAGAAGAAAAAAGACATATTTTATATCAAGTCTGATATAATGATTTTGTCTTTCTGTATTATTCTGCTATTTTCTTAATTTCATAAATGGTACAACCATTAAAGAGTTCACGTACTGACTGAGAGTACACATTGTAACTGTCTCAGAGATGTTGAGATAATGGGTACGAGGTAAGTATGTGTTGTATTGATGAGCCTAAATTCCTACATCACAAGTGAATATCCTCTGTTCTAAAGAGATGCACTACCACCTCTCTGTCTCTACCATTAGGTTGATGTGATGATAATCTTAGTTTATTGGTGACAATTCTCTTTTGTTTAGATGTTATCAGAATCGATCTAACGAAGGTACTAATGGTACTAATATGTAGATTGATCACTGATACACGATGATAACAGATAGGATGAGACAAGATAATAACATTGAATGACTCAAGGTGTTTAGCACAGTATATGACATACTGTTGTCAAGTTATATAGATAACACTGTTTCAAGGTTTAGATGAGTTCAGCTCGTTACAGGTGATATATTTATTGAGATAAATTCATATCTTATGACAAAGAATGTCATATATACATTTTATCACATGACAGATGGAAAATGACCAAAAATATAATTTTTTAATATGATATCTCACATACTGATGTTAGGTGTCATCATGATCCGCTAATGTTAAGACACCTGGAGACAGTGTACTTAATGAAGAACCAGCATTTTACTGAATATGTCGGTTTTTTTTATTTGGTATTTAAAATATTTGTAACTGTATTAATAGAATGTGCTAATTATAATGTTGCATCAAGTTTGTTGCCTATTTCAAGATGGTACAGTACTATAGGAGAGTTCACTTTAGTTAACGTGTGTGCTGGAATCAGTGTGTAACAGTCTACATGATTTGTGATGAATGATAACACTACATGATTCATGATAAGTGATAACAGTACATCATTCATGATGTGTGATAACAGTACCTCATTCATGATGTGTGATAACAGTACCTCATTCATGATGTGTGATAACAGTACATCATTCATGATGTGTGATAACAGTACCTCATTCATGATGTCTGATAACAGTACCTCATTTATGATGTGTGATAACAGTACCTCATTCATGATGTGTGATAACAGTACATCATTCATGATGTGTGATAACAGTACCTCATTCATGATGTGTGATAACAGTACCTCATTCATGATGTGTGATAACAGTACATCATTCATGATGTGTGATAACAGTACATCATTCATGATGTGTGATAACAGTACCTCATTCATGATGTGTGATAACAGTACCTCATTTATGATGTGTGATAACAGTACATCATTCATGATGTGTGACATACACTAGTAAAATCCTCATTCATGATGTGTGATAACAGTACCTCATTCATTATGTGTGATAACAGCACATCATTCATGATGTGTGATAACAGTACCTCATTCATGATGTGTGATAACAGTACCTCATTCATGATGTGTGATAACAGTACCTCATCCATGATGTGGAAAAACATCATGCCATGTGAAAGTATGATATAATTAATAAAGTGACATAGTTCAGTTGATTGGGCATCTGACATGACACTAATAAATATCAACATCTCATTAGGATTAAATCTGAGCCTGTACTGTAGTTATTAGACTACGCAATATATCATTTATAATAATGTATAGATGACCAAAAAATAAGCCTATTTAGATTTGGTGTTAGTAAATCTACACCAATTACCAAACAGACATGGTGTATATACTGATATCAGATTACCATTGGCTCACTGACAACAATAACTAAAATATCCACCAAAATATAACCAAAGTTCAATTAGCGACCAATAAAGGGAACTATAGTTTCATTAATGTCTAGAATTGTATTAATATGAAACAGACACATAATCTTCTGATTTGATATACTTGTTGAAAATCCTGACATTAACAAGCCATTGGTTATATAACGTTTACACCAAGCTCCACAGAGCCTGGAAAATAGATGCAAAATCTATTTCGAATTCAATGATTTCCAGCCAATATTAAAATTTCACTACTCGAAGATTCAGTTTAGTTCAGAGTTCATTCTTGCATCATCCCATTTCCAAGATCATTCAACAATGATAATTATTTTGTTAATCGACATTTTCCTTCAAAACTGACAAATCTATAAATCAACAACTATAATAATTATTACATTTCCCTTAACTGAAATACCTTAGTATAATTTATATTGATTAAGGTTCTAAATAAATCTAGAATAATAATCATAATGAGAAAGAGTACTGGTAATAAATATTATTAATATTTAAATAAATTTGTATGCAGTGTTTCACATGTTTATTACCTTAAAACTTTCTGTATAATACTTTGAGTGAGGATAACTGAATATTATATAAAAACACTCTAACTGATAAAAAATATCAATAATGCAAGTACTATACAGCAAGTTAAAGTGTTACTATTATTTATAAATAATCAGTTTTATATAATAAAATTAAAAATTTCAGTAGAAACTGGTAATCACAATTATTGATCTTTAAGGACAAACCAGAACTTCTCTATTTCAAAAAACAATAAATACTCTTAGAGTTCTACATAGAAAACATAAATCGGATGATTAAATCGTTTTTATTAAAACATTACAAACTCATAAGTGAGTAAGTGAGCTGAGTCATTGACTAAGTACAATTTAATGACACATCAGTACAAAAAGGTCATTTAGTGCTAATTTGTAATCCCCCCCCCCTTACTACATGATAAAGGATAGAACTACTAATACTAAATCCTGGATCCTTTAGCAAGGGAGAGGGAAATAACATCAGTGGTTCCCACAGGCAAGGAAATATTATTTTTCAGGACATTTCCACGACAAAATTACCATTTTCCAGGACAAGGTATACAAGATTTAAAGGTAATAAATCAAGATACATGCAAAAATATTTATTCAATGTATGATTTTTTTTTAATTTTCTTCACAGGTAATATTTTTTCCATGACATTTCCTAATTGTGTAAAACTGAAGAGAGAGAGCGATTAAATTGAATTAATAACTAATATATTTTTAGCTGATAATTATACATACCGCTTATTAGAAATTAATTTTAGGGGAGACTATCCACACATTTACTGTTTGTTTTCAAATAAATTTCTTATTTTTTTCATTTCAATCTGTTTCCTTTATGAAAAATAATAGTTTTACAATCTTGCAGATTCCTGCAAACAAATGTCCCACATTGCTGTTTTCCATATATATTTATATGTCCAATCAAATTGACTGATGAAATTACCCAAATAATTTTGAAATATTTTATCAGTCAGATTCATGCAGTTTCACGGAAAATGCAATATCATGGATCCTGCAAAAAAGTTCTGACTGTGTTATAGCCGAGTTTATATTATACTGATCCGCATAATAACAGAGCCACACTGTATATTTATATGTCAAAGCTTTCCTTCGTGGTAGTCTTAAAGTTTATCTTAATCTTTCCATAAATATAACAATAATAGCATCAACTAAGTAAAAGAACAATTCATCAGTGTTTATCATTTTGACCATGTTATAGCTCTTTTAATCTAAATACCAATTATATTAGTGGTATCCAGAAATACTAAATATTAATACAATAATAAAAATATTGAAATTGATGACCAAAACACGTCATATCATGGAGTGCATAAACGTTTATCGAAACAGGTAAGTGGAAAATAATTTTGGTTACACCAAACCACAGAATATCAGTTAGGTGTAACCTCAAACTGTAACATTAACTTACTTAAGTTATGAAATAATCAGGTGTATATTGATGTATGTTACAGTTTCAAATCAATATCTATCTGTATCTACTAATCACGTTATTAAGGTAGCATATTTACTGTCTTAAGATTTAACTGTGTTGATGCTAGAAAGTGATACATCACTAAGTTAAACTAGTTATTAGTTAAGAGTTAAGTAGTGTTAAGCTAGAATTGTTATTAGCTAGTATTATTGGTACACTATGACATGTTACAACCTAGAATGGTTATCGGCTAGTATTACTGGGTGTTGTTGGTACACTGTAACATGTTACAACCTAAAATGGCTATTGGCTAGTATTATTTGGTGTTGTTGGTACACTGTTACTTGTTACAACCTAGAATGGTTATCGGCTAGTATTACTGGGTGCTGTTGGTACACTGTAACATGTTACAACCTAAAATGGCTATCGGCTAGTATTACTGGGTGTTGTTGGTACACTGTAACGTGTTACAACCTAAAATGGCTATCGGCTAGTATTACTGGGTGTTGTTGGTACACTGTAACGTGTTACAACCTAAAATGGCTATCGGCTAGTATTACTGGGTGTTGTTGGTACACTGTGATGTGTTACAACCTAGAATGGTTATCGGCTAGTATTACTGGGTGTTGTTGGTACACTGTAAGTGTAACGTGTTACAACTTAGAATGGTTATCGGCTAGTATTACTGGGTGTTGTTGGTACACTGTAACATGTTACAACCTAAAATGGCTATTGGCTGTGTTGGCTATGTTGTATGATTTTTTTAACCTTTTTCAATTGATAAAACTGAGTATTGTCTTCCTATTGTACCACCTAGACAATATATCCTCAATCATAATGTTTTAATGGGGCTATAACAACAATACTCTTAGTGTTACATTATTAATATTACATTATTAGAGATCAAAGCTCTATCTAACTGATAGATATGGTGAGACTAGGTCTGATGTGTAGCTAGTGTGTGTAGTTAGTACACAAGGATGATTACAACCTAGAATGGCTATCGGCTAGTATTACTGGGTGTTGTTGGTACACTGTAATGTGTTACAACCTAGAATGGTTATCGGCTAGTATTACTGGGTGTTGTTGGTACACTGTAATGTGTTACAACCTAGAATGGTTATTGGCTAGTATTACTGGGTGTTGTTGGTACACTGTTACTTGTTATAACCTAGAATGGCTATCGGCTAGTATTACTGGGTGTTGTTGGTACACTGTGACGTGTTACAGCCTAGAATGGTTATCGGCTAGTATTACTGGGTGTTGTTGGTACACTGTGACGTGTTACAACCTAGAATGGTTATCGGCTAGTATTACTGGGTGTTGTTGGTACACTGTAACGTGTTACAACCTAGAATGGTTATCGGCTAGTATTACTGGGTGTTGTTGGTACACTGTAACATGTTACAACCTAAAATGGCTATTGGCTGTGTTGGCTATGTTGTATGATTTTTTTAACCTTTTCAA
Source organism: Paralvinella palmiformis (assembly GCA_025642065.1). Classification (NCBI taxonomy): domain Eukaryota; kingdom Metazoa; phylum Annelida; class Polychaeta; order Terebellida; family Alvinellidae; genus Paralvinella; species Paralvinella palmiformis. The sequence continues at coordinate 191,308 of JAODUP010000078.1, read as the reverse complement.
TTGATAAAACTGAGTATTGTCTTCCTATTGTACCACCTAGACAATATATCCTCAATCATAATGTTTTAATGGGGCTATAACAACAATACTCTTAGTGTTACATTATTAATATTACATTATTAGAGATCAAAGCTCTATCTAACTGATAGATATGGTGAGACTAGGTCTGATGTGTAGCTAGTGTGTGTAGTTAGTACACAAGGATGATTACTGACTAAGATATGTGGAAGAAGATATGTACAGTGAGAATCCATTAATTTGGACATCCTTTTTCCAGCAAAGGCATCTTCTGACACATTATTGACTGTGACGGATTTAGCTCCATTATAAATAACTGTTTAATAACACTAAAGAGTTTTATAATCTTTTCAGACTCGCCTATCCTTCCCCAAGTTTTCTTTCCATCTGATCATTGTTGATGAACTTTGCATCATACCCGGACTATCAGTTTGCCCAACCCCTGTACTATAGATGCGCCACTAATCTTGATTCTTTTTGAGGATATTGGTGCCACAGAAGTTTTGTAATTATTATTATTATTATTTAATCCAGCAAAATCGTGTTTTGCGTTCCGACTTCGACACTTCATTTCGCAAAATGTGACATTTCAATGTAAAATGACCTCGATAATCCAACAACACAAAAATGTTGCCAAATAATTCCACTATTTCAGTCATGCAAGACACACCGACATCTTGTCAGTAATGGTTAATTAACCCTCCCACCCACGATAATTGCTAAGTCGTAACCAATTACAATCTTCCTTGACCATATATACCGACACACGATTGCTTCCATTGCCTGTAACTATATAATAGCCAATCATAATCATTCATGGCTAATTACAAGCACACAAATGTGTGACCTTTCCAATGAGCAGATCATGACTCGACATTCCGACATTCACTTTTATCCGACATATTATCATGTGACAAATCTTGTCGGAATAACGTATTCTCTCTGTATTTTATTTCCTCTTCTCAGAGTCAATAAGTTGGCAAAAATATTTATTCTGTGCTTTATCCCCATTCTGAGATTCTAGCACTCAATTAACAAAATTATAATTAATTTGATCCCTCAAGTATTACCCAAAAACAAATAAAACAACAGACTTGTACATATGTCTATTTAAGGTTGGAATACTTAATGAATTTCATAGTCTAGATACACTATAACAATTACTTGACAAACCGAGTAATTAGTAACGTGTATGTGTATGTGTGAGTGCATGTGTAATAAGGCATGGACACCGAGAATCTCGAATAATGAACTCAAAATTTCGGCGATTCATCAGGAATGCAAGAGATGCGACTATTCACGCAACCAAAAAAATCCTTCTATTAACTGACCAGACAGTCCTATTTATAGCTATTCTTCTGTTGCTGTATCTTTCTTCAAAGAAACACTTAATATATCTCAATTGGCACTATCTTTAAAAGTCAGTTTGTACAACGGGAAGGTGACATAAAGCGATTATTATTAAAACTAATCAGAAAATTGACGTGTGTGGTAGAGCAGACCGTTATGGCTCTGTTTGTGTGTGTGTGTTTTTTAATGTTGATGAGACAGTTGATAGTGATATGATAATATAGTAATGTTCTAAAAGAGCATCACACATACGCGCGCGCGCGCGTCATAGAGAAGACTGTGATATTGTTATGCCAACTAACATCAAACATCTCCATCACATTTGATAATTAATTATATCTATGAGCAGAGAGCATCAGATACTTGATTTTTTAATGTTTTACTGTATTTATTGTACTTTAAATCGTTTTTTAGATACTTTTATCTCTTATTGTTACTTTCTCTCTCTCTCTCTCTCTCTCTCTCTGTATGTGTGTGCGCGCGCGCGCGTACGTTGTATATATATATATATATATATATATATAAGGAACCAACAGCACAGGTTCACTGATAACTAATTATTGTGTATTTATATATACTTTTACTTTACACCTAGGTACAGTATACTCCCTGGGTGGTTGATGAAAGTGTCAAATCAAACAGCTCCATACAACCAGAGGTACAAATTATTGTGTATTAGGTACCTCTACTTAACAGATAAGTACAGTATACTCCCTGGGTGGTTGATGAAAGTGTCAAATCAAACAGCTCCATACAACATATATATTGGCACATATATATATATATATATATATATATACCAATCCAGAAGGTAAGTACATGACCTGTATTTAGAACTATCCATTTATACATTCATTATCACGTTCATATCACGTGGTAGTACTAATAAGAAAATTCAATGTTATTATTTACCAACATTAAGATGTGACCAAGTTGGCATCTTGTAACTCGGGGGGGGGGGGTTCACACATGTCAACATAACACAGGTCACTTGATAGATACACAGATAGTAAGCGGATCAAGGTGACAGTATCTGATACTGTACTACCCAAGACATCCAATAAAGTTCTAGAGTATTGGGCCTCTAACCCAAGAGATTACCCTGTCTAGAAGTCTCTTGTGTTAATAGTATAAAGACTGGTACAAGCTTAGTTTAAGACAGAATATAACAATATTGTGGGGAGATTTAAAAATGGATCAATTTGTGTGGACATATTAAGAGTGAGTTGTTAAATAATCCTCACACTGAAGTGTGAATATAACAGAATAACACTAATGTTATAGAAAGATAACAAGATTATCTCAGATCAGATGTCACAGTGTCAGTAGACATTAACCTATATTAAGAAAACTATTGTAAATAAATCCTGACACATCTATGGATACATTAGTATTGAGTGTGTTATACATTATACTTTCTACACTTCATACATCAAAAATAATACACCAATAGGTCTGTTATTCAGAAATAATAAATCAACAAGATTTTGTTGCCTAATGTTTGTCATATTCTTTCCAAAAAAAAATAAACAGCAAAATATGCTATTTATATAAATATTTTAAGGAACCAACAGCACAGGTTCACTGATAACTAATTATTGTGTATTTATATATACTTTTACTTTACAGCTAGGTACAGTATACTCCCTAGGTGGTTGATGAAAGTGTCAAATCAAACAGCTCCATACAACCAGAGGTACAAATTATTGTGTATTAGGTACCTCTACTTAACAGATAAGTACAGTATACTCCCTGGGTGGTTGATGAAAGTGTCAAATCAAACAGCTCCATACAACCAGAGGTACAAATTATTGTGTATTAGGTACCTCTACTTAACAGATAAGTACAGTATACTCCCTGGGTGGTTGATGAAAGTGTCAAATCAAACAGCTCCATACAACCAGAGGTACAAATTATTGTGTATTAGGTACCTCTACTTAACAGATAAGTACAGTATACTCCCTGGGTGGTTGATGAAAGTGTCAAATCAAACAGCTCCATACAACCAGAGGTACAAATTATTGTGTATTAGGTACCTCTACTTAACAGATAAGTACAGTATACTCCCTGGGTGGTTGATGAAAGTGTCAAATCAAACAGCTCCATACAACCAGAAGTACATATTATTGGGTATTAGGTACCTCTACTTAACAGATAAGTACAGTATACTCCCTGGGTGGTTGATGAAAGTGTCAAATCAAACAGCTCCATACAACCAGAGGTACATATTATTGTGTATTAGGTACCTCTACTTAACAGATAAGTACAGTATACTCCCTGGGTGGTTGATGAAAGTGTCAAATCAAACAGCTCCATACAACCAGAGGTACAAATTATTGTGTATTAGGTACCTCTACTTAACAGATAAGTACAGTATACTCCCTGGGTGGTTGATGAAAGTGTCAAATCAAACAGCTCCATACAACCAGAGGTACATATTATTGGGTATTAGGTACCTCTACTTAACAGATAAGTACAGTATACTCCCTGGGTGGTTGATGAAAGTGTCAAATCAAACAGCTCCATACAACCAGAGGTACAAATTATTGTGTATTAGGTACCTCTACTTAACAGATAAGTACAGTATACTCCCTGGGTGGTTGATGAAAGTGTCAAATCAAACAGCTCCAAAGTCCATACCACCAGAGGAACAAATTACGAACAGCTCGTTTAACAGTCTGACCAAAATATAAAACTTGAAGTTCTTAGAACAGTTAATATATATACATTTTTACAACAATTACCCTCAGTGAGCTCCGGTGGCCAACGGTCACAGGTTCGATCCCAGCAAGAGGTCGAAACTTTCCAGAAATTTCTCGGCTCACAACATCGTGGGTGGCTGACCACGTTAAATGGCGCTGCCGTCTCCACTGAATTATTTAAAATAAAGGGCGAGGTTAAAGACCCCATGAGGACAAAACACTCCGGCAGTGACCACCCTCAGGGTAAACTTCTGTTCCATCTTTCTGTACTGCTCCCCTGTGAGTGGTGGGGGAGGATGTTTCTCAACCACTACAACATAGAGGCTGTGCCAAATAAGCGACAGCTTGGGGATTCTCCCCGAACAACAAAACAATTATCTTCATGACCAATAAAATTGCTACCCGTAAGTTTAAAAATAAAAATGTTTTTTATATAACGACATTCATCTCAACCTGTCTTCAGTTCAATAAGAGGTTGATCCTATTTATCACCCTCCAGGATATATATATATATATATATATATATATATATATATATATATATATTCATTAACAGATGTCAGGCCCACAAGACAAATGCAGCATTACAGCACACCATATATTGATGTCAAATGATTATTATTTTGTCTAGATCATAATAATAATAATGTATATTGTTAAGTGTCCTTCTCAGATATTAATGGCAAGATAACTAAGGGTAGGTTCTTTTATTTTTCATTTAATTGTTATAAAAAAAATTTATTTAACATTACATATATCTGAAAAGGAATAAATAATTACATATTCCAGGTTATTAATGATAGAAATAATTTTGTATAACCCAAATACATAAAAAAAACTACACATACACACACACACACACACATATATATATATATATATATATATATATATCAACAGGTAATTTAGACTGGATTAGGTAACTTAATATTGACCAGATAATAATTACTTCCAAACTGTCTATATTCAACTATCCGGTACTGCAGAATATGTATATTACATATCACTCTGACAATTAACAAAAGTAGCAACTAGTAATTTTCAATTATAGAAAAAGACTATGATCTTATCTCTCTAAATCTCACCTAACATTTTAAACGTTAGCTTTATAATAAAAATAATACCGACAAGTAGTTATAATGGATTTGTCTGGTAAAAAGTTCATGTGTACTGATGTACTAAAAACATTTCTTCAAATTTGTTTTGCCTTGTCAACATCAATATGGTATTGTCATAATGTGAGATGCTCTCTCTCTCTCTCTCTCTCTCTCTCTCTCTCATCAATATGGTATTGTGAGATAATCTCTCTCTCTCATCAATATGGTATTGTGAGATGATCTCTCTCTCTATCATCAATATGGTATTGTGAGATGATCTCTCTCATCAATGTGGTATTGTGAGATGATCTCTCTCTCTCTCTCTCTTATCAATATGGTATTGCGAGATGATCTCTATCTCTCTCTCATCAATATGGTATTGTGAGATGATCTCTCTCCCTCTCCCTCTATCATCAATATGGTATTGTGAGATGATCTCTCTCATCAATGTGGTATTGTGAGATGATCTCTCTCTCTTTCTCTCTCTCTCTCTTATCAATATGGTATTGCGAGATGATCTCTCTCTCTCTCTCTCATCAATATGGTATTGTGAGATGATCTCTCTCCTTCTCCCTCTATCATCAATATGGTAGTGTGAGATGATCTCTCTCCCTCTCTCTCATCAATATGGTATTGTGAGATGATCTTTCTCTCCCCCTCTCTCTATCATCAATATTCTATTGTGAGATGATCTCTCTCTCTCCCTCTCTCTCACCATTATGACATGACTGTTACTGTTTTAAACAATGTGACAGAACCTTATAACATCTTTGACTCAATGGTGATATTAAAACAGTAAACTACATTAATAAGTCACAGGCAAACATATTGTGTGTGCCTGTGTACGTGTGTTTTAGGAACTACATCAGTGCACTTAACATTAGGCCAAAATCAATAAAACTGTATATTTACAAAAATCTGAACATACACACATAATAATAATAATAATATGTGACATAATATATATAGTGCCCTATTCAGCTATATAGCTCATGTAAGGCAATTTAAAGTATTATTATCCCTGACTCAGATCTGTTCCAATCCAGCACACACCACAACTCAAAAGGGAGCATACAACGCATGCTGCCATAATACTCAAACATAAACATCCATACATAAACTTATCCATAAATAAATCAATACACTGATAACAATCATTTGGCGAGACAAATACGTTGAATTGTGATCAGACTACAGAATTCTGGATCAAGTCAGTGTGGTCAAAATATGTCACATTGTGATCAGACTACAGAATTCTGGATCAGGTCAGAGTGTGGTCAAAATATGTCACATTGTGATCAGACTACAGAATTCTGGATCAAGTCGGTGTGGTCAAAATATGTCACATTGTGGTCATACTATTAAATTTCGGACCAGGTCAGAATACATCACAGTGTGATTAGATTATATAGTTCTGGATCAAGTTAGAGTATGGTCACACACTGACGTATTAGGCAACCATTTAGTGCCATAATGACTAATTTTCATCTACTGAATACTTCCACATCAAAGGTTCTATAATATGAGACAAATATAAACACATTCAGTAATCAGTATTCATATACCAACTTGATACAATAGTCAATTACAATGAATTGAATACTGATTACAGAGAGTCTTAACTGGCTCATGTGGTGTAAAGACTGGGTGATGTAAAGACCACGTGATGTAAGAACAGTGTGATGTAAGGACAGTGTGATGTAAGGACCATGTATATAGTATACCCATTCCAGTGAGTGAGGTAGGAAGCCAGAACCTACAAGTACAACCACATAGAGATAACTGGACCAAGCAGCATCACCATGGCAACCTGAGTTACCAGAATTTACACAACTACCTTATAAGACAATAGAACATAGCGCCACATCCAGACCACATTAACACCACATAACAAACGGAGCCATATAATAACAACAGATAGTAGAATATCTTTAAACATCAAAACTAAACATCCAACAAATAATCATCTCCGAACAGAAATCCATTAAAATTATGGTAACATAATATGACACCAAAGCCTCATCATCCACACATCATGTCATAACATCTGACAGAAATGCTCAGATATTAGTGTGTGTGTGTGTGTGTGTGTGTGTGTGTGTGTGTGTGTGTGTGTGTGTGTGTGTGTGTGTGTGTGTGTGTGTGTGACTCACCTCACTCAAGGATATGGATTAGAAACCTTGGATTAAACAAGAGAACTGAGAAGATAACAGCTGTAAACAGTTGACACATGAGTCCTTAAGATACTGTGTTTGTCTGATGTTAGACAGACTAGTGTCAGACATGGGATCAACATATTATAATAATACGGATAATACCACAACACAAAAGCTATTGTTAGGCACAAAAGCTAAATCCTACCTACGTACACAGGTCTAATAATGTGAAACCAAGACCATTCACAAACACATATATATATATATATATATATATAATTATATATATTACATTAAAACTAAATCATAATTAGTTTTGCTTCCAATAAAGATCTGTATGATAAAGTAATTTGAGTAATTGCTCATATACAAGTACCAGAAAAATATTTACAACTATTGATTTAAGTAGTAACTGGTTTGTAAATGACATCATTTGCTAACCAGAACATTGTTATAAACATTATCATACCATAGATAGTTAATACACTGAATACTGAAAAAGTGAAAACTAGATATTTGTAGAAGTAGCCATTTTGTTTAGTTTCAATTAAACATCAAAGTTAATAACAAAAGAACAAAAAGTTTATATCCACTTGGCCACTTTTCTCAAAGCTTAAACTAGAGAAACCTAGCTTAAAAATTATACCAAAAATACACAACTGGCAAGTTCTAATACTCTTAAACTGATGCAAATAGTAAACAAACACATTTTTGACACATGTGGTTAAATATATAATAATGCTTTGGGGATATCTATCAATATAAAAACTGACTGAATACTTCTGAGATTTACTCTCAACAACAAAAAACCTCTAATACATTAATAATAATAATGAATATTTAATAAACTGCCCTTACTAGCAAGAGCCATTCAAAGGCGCTGTACAAATAATATCTAATATACTAATAAGCCAAATATATGCCTGTAAAAATCCCTATAAGGGATTTAAAAGACAGTTATTATTTATCTGTGTAAGCAACATTGAACAGGTGTGTTTTTAGAACGGATTTATAATTTTCAGTATATGAAAATTAAACCAAGCAATACAGCACCAAAGGACAATATCAACAAATCTACATGGAAATTTATTCTACTATAAAACTAACAACTTTGGTTACCATAATTACACACTACACATCATCAGTCACACTTATTTTCTGCTTACAACAAACATAATGTCCAGAAAATGTGCCAACAAGTATTACATCAATGTCATGATCTAGGAGCCCACTGTAAGTATGGTCAGATAATAAACTGGTTATAAACAGACACTTGGTTACATAGAAAATGGTGTTCAACAGTCAGTTAATGAGTGAGGGACATAATGGTATGCTGAAGATGTGGACCATCTTATTCTTGTATCATCTCACTGTCTAGGGAGAATTAACGGCAACAAACTTGAATTATGTTACCTCAGTTTGGTCTGTGCGTGTGTGGCGCGTGTGCATCTGTGTGTGTGTGTGTATGTGGTACTCCAGACGACGGGGTGTTCTTCACACAGTACAAAAACCAGACTGACAAAGTAAATGTTTAATAACGCTTCCCTCCTACACTGTAAGTATTGATAATAAACTAGTTATAAATAGACAGTAGTACACAGATAGCTAAATATAGAGCAGATAACGGAGTGACAACGAGGACAGTTAGTACCTTAGTACCATCAGCAGACTGACAAAAACTATTTACGATATCAGAAAATACAATCTCCACATGCTGTCCCCAAAAGCCGCTAAACCGGAAGTTCGTGATCTGCCACTGAGTGTCGCCATCTGTTATATGGTTACGTCAAGTCATTGACCCTGTAATCAGGAAAAGCCAATTACACATCATGTCAATGTATTAATACAAAGACGAGTCTCTAATTGGCTTATCCGGCATCTAATCTGGTCCAACAACTAGTATATAGCTCAGGAAGTTATTAGTATCTTTATATTTAACTTGTGGCAATCAGTAAATCCCTCACTAATGGATGGATGGATGGACGGATGGATGGATGGATATTCAGCAAAATACGTATGCTATTCTTAGCATTGACTTTTAGTGTCAGCCTTTTCTTTATTATTGGTACTTATTGTTTGTGATATTTACATTCTACTGTGATAACTCATAATCATTGTAGGTATATGATATGGAATAAATAAAATCAATCAATCTATATATATATATATATATATATATATATATATATATATATATATGTTGCCCATATGTTGCCCAGGAGTCACATAGCACAATTCTGTCATTCCTGTCTATCTGTGACTCCCTCGAAGATCAGGAAAATGTGTAACCGTGTTTTGGTTATTACCATAGATGATAAATACCCCCCAGCCAATGTCGATTTAAGATAACATGATGATGATGATGATGATGGTAATGATGATGATGATGATGGACTAGTTGATAATGTACGACGGATGTCATATTTTAATGTCTCTGTTATTACCATCACTGCAACACCGTAGGAGAAGAGGGAATATGACGATAATATCCTGACAGCAAGATATTCTTCCAGCTAAGTACTAAATCAACCATCCGAGGACACAGCCAGAAGCTGGTAAAATAGATTTGGAATAAGGTAGTCAGTCTTTAGTCAGCGAGTAGTAAACGACTGGAACACTCGCTCCCAGCTGAAGTAATCGAAAGCCCGTCAATAAATAGTTTTAAGTCTAGGTTATACAAGTTTTGGCAATGATCTTTATGATTTAAATAAAGAGTACCAGTCAAGACCGGAATAAATAAAATTATTATATAATAACGTATAGTAATGTTAATGATAATTACATTATATCGCAAATAGTTATAAATGATTACAATGATGACAACAATAAATATCTTTATCACAACATGTAAACCTGTCAGTTAATTGATAAAACATGACACTAATCTTATTGTTTATCAAACAGACAGAGATGATATAATCAATAATCATATAAAACTACCGATATATATATCAAACATGACAATAATTCTATAAAATACATCGCTGTGTGTCTTTTGTAATTAGTATAATCACATCTATCCATAATATATTAACCACTCTAACACTGTTCCCAAACCTTACGATGGATTTTCTCAACCAGGAAGAAAATCGTTTAAAAAATCTTTTATCCTTTTATTTCAAAACTTAGAATTATAAATGGTGTACACTAATATAGAGAAAAACTACATTTAGAACTTTCTGTTGGTTTTGCCCACCTCTTTTTCATATATTTGGCAGATATTCACTAATTGGCAAGTAGTCCCCAGTCCATTGTTGCTCATGCTACAATGGTTTTCTAATACATAATTCACTACTGTCAATAAATTATTTTTAAAATGTGTATTTATCAGAATAATTCAGAAGATGTGAAACTTTATGATAAACTTCATATGATACAATAGTAATCGAAGTAAAGAGTAAATATACACATGTGCTGAGGTCTTTATTTTATTTATAACACACACACAAAACCACCATACTGTGAGACTTGTGAGACATTTCACGTTTCAGGAAGAAAGTCTGTTGTTCTGGATTTAGTGCGCTATTAAATGAATCCTTCAGAGGTTGTACTCACAATTTGTGATTCTCTGTGCCAACAATTTTTCATACACACACACACACACACACAACAGCGTAGTTTGGCTAACCACCTGAAATATGTCTGTTTAGAATGTAAGGTACAACCTCCCTTGAAATATATACCAATTTATAGATGTTATAGAGTTAACAAGAATTACCAACAGGGAACTGCTCTCTGGTACTACTATAATCTAGCTAAAACCAGAACACATCAACTGACAGTCAATCTCTGTAAAAAGTCACAAAACAAACACAAAATATTGGTTTTTGTTTATGACTACTTTAATAATTACAAAATTTTAAAATTCTGCTGTTTTCAATGTCTAGTGTTTATCTCCAGAATCATAATCCTGAAGCCTAACATAATAATTTTTGTTACTTAAGAACACTATCCCTGAGTACAAGACATATATTTATTGTGAACTACTAGACTGACATAGTTATAAACTATCCAGATCAGAATTAAACTTATATTTAGTTTCTAGTCACCTGTAAATTAGCCTTTCTATATATCAAATATTCAACAACAACTAGAAAAGACAACTCACTATAAGTATAAGGAGAAAGCGCTGTTGTTATTTAAGTGGTAGTTTCTCTAATTAGAGTGACCTAGTTCAGTTCTAGCCTCCCCGTCCCCCCTCCATCCCCCCCCCCCAGCTGCACCTAGACTATTTATTCCTATCTGACATACCTCAAACGAGAGATCTGTAACTAAGTACACCGGGACATAATAGCGTCATACTGTAATTACATTCATTAAACATTCTAGGCCCAACTAACATACAAGTAAACAACCAAAACGTTCCCTGGTGATAGAATAGTTGGAACTGGTCTCATCTAAGACACAAAGTCGGGGAGAGAGGACAATTGGAACTAGTCTCATCTGAGACGCAAAGTCGGGGAGAGAGGATAATTGGAACTAGTCTCATCTGAGACGCAAAGGCGGGGAGAGAGGATAATTGGAACTGGTCTCATCTGAGACGCAAAGTCGGGGAGAGAGGATAATTGGAACTGGTCTCATCTAAGACACAAAGTCGGGGAGAGAGGACAATTGGAACTAGTCTCATCTGAGACGCAAAGTCGGGGAGAGAGGATAATTGGAACTAGTCTCATCTGAGACGCAAAGTCGGGGAGAGAGGATAATTGGAACTGGTCTCATCTAAGACACAAAGTCGGGGAGAGAGGACAATTGGAACTAGTCTCATCTGAGACGTAAAGTCTGGGAGAGAGGACAATTGGAACTGGTCTCATCTAAGACACAAAGTCGGGGAGAGAGGACAATTGGAACTAGTCTCATCTGAGACGTAAAGTCTGGGAGAGAGGACAAATGGAACTGGTCTCATCTAAGACACAAAGTCGGGGAGAGAGGACAATTGGAACTAGTCTCATCTGAGACGTAAAGTCTGGGAGAGAGGATAATTGGAACTGGTCTCATCTAAGACACAAAGTCGGGGAGAGAGGACAATTGGAACTAGTCTCATCTGAGACGTAAAGTCTGGGAGAGAGGATAATTGGAACTGGTCTCATCTAAGACACAAAGTCGGGGAGAGAGGACAATTGGAACTAGTCTCATCTGAGACGTAAAGTCTGGGAGAGAGGACAATTGGAACTGGTCTCATCTAAGACACAAAGTCGGGGAGAGAGGACAATTGGAACTAGTCTCATCTGAGACGCAAAGTCGGGGAGAGAGGACAATTGAAACTTTTCTCATCTGAGACGTAAAGTCGGGGAGAGAGGACAATTGGAACTGGTCTCATCTGAGACGCAAAGTCAGGGAGAGGACGATTGGAACCCAGGCCTCATCTGAGACACAAAGTCGGGGAGACAGGACAATTCCATGGATAAATCAGCTGATCAAGTAGAAGGCGTTTAATGATAGATGAAACATTCCACAGAAGCAGAACCTTCATATCTACAGTCCAATATACTATCAATTAAACTGTGGAAGTGATTGTTGGCTTTTGATTATACACTTAAAGTCTAGTCAATTGTTAATATTTATTAATGATGTAGAAATAAATTATCCGGTTTAACCATAATTAGCTCTATTAGAGAATTATTAACCAGTTTGAGCGGCATATCAGAAGATAACATATTGTGGATAATGAGCTGATAATGATAATAATACCATAATGACAAAAATATTAATTAGAGATAACAAAAATCATCAATCATATAATTAACTCATCACACTCATTATAACACGACAGCCCCAAATAAATGAACAAAGAATTATTAAATATAAGTCAGATCTTCCCTTATTAGTGCTGCTCTAATGTAAACAATTTGTATTAAAAATTAGCCTTAATAAGGATATTCACATATTTGTTTTATTAAGTTATTCCATTTAATGCGGATATTCTGGTTTGTCTGTACTCCTGCTAAAAAAAAACCTAATTAATAAATTATCCAGTGTATTAAATATCGGATGCTGGGAAGAGTTACAGATCTAACATGATTGACATCTTAATGCCAACAAGATGTCATATTTGTCAAGTGTAAATAATATAGATAAGTATCTCCATCAAGAACAACATCAGATACACTTAATAAGAAATATGTTAACAACATTTATATCTGTTTGAACACATTAAAAATTAAATGAGTGTCTTGATTCAGCAAATAAAACTCCCCCCCCCAAAAAAAATATAACTCTGATGTATTTAAATAGAAAACAGTGATTTTGAGTCCCAGGTCATTGGCTACTTTCGTTTCCAGTGACAATGAGAGTCAGCATTGTGCCATTCTAGGCCGTTGACCCTGGACATTTTTTGTTGACCCTCATCTACCTTATTTCTTAACAAAAACACTGCAAAATATTTGGACAAAAACATGGAGAATAAACTTTGGACAATACCAACCCGATGTGATCTAGATATAAAACATCTTTACTGTCAATTTAATATGTATTTTTACCTTCCATATTTGTATATTTAACCATTTTAGTATAATCTAGTACAATAAAATAACGATTAAATACCACAGTACATTAAATATTATATATATATATATATATATATATATATATATATATATAAACAATATTCAAACATACAAAGCTCTGAGCTATAACAACTGCTAGTCTGACCTCATATCAAGTAATTGGCATATTGATTGCATATTGATTGCAGTACTGTGCTGCAAAACTCTAGGCTGTAGACCTGTGTTTATTGGTTTTATTTCCTTAAACAAACACACTGTCAGTCATATGTACCTGGTGTGTCAAGTGTCAAGGCTAAACAACTCATCTGAACTCATATAACAAAAACAGAATATGCTTAGTACAAAATATTTGGATGGTTAATAAAATTCCTTGCTAATATGATTTATATAGTAAATACCTTTGTATATATGCCAAGCTAAATAGACCCAACAGAGGTAATGAGATAAAGTAAAAAATTAGTTGGGATAAGAAGCCTAGTGCAATAAATCTAGCTACCTACACTACCAATTTGGCTAAAAAAATCGTTTATACAATTAAGTACTGAAATATATATCCATTAAAATCTAATAAAAAATTCATCAGTTTCATTGATGAAATATTAAAAAAATATTATACATTATACATTGATATTACATTGATACCTCCAATTCTTTTGTAGTAATCGTTAGTTCTATTTATAAGAAAACAATGAGTTACTCAAACCTTTATGACGCCTGTTTAAAGTTTGAGAATTAATTGTCACAGCAGAGAACAAGTCCCCCCCCCTCCATCATATAATATACATCTATTTCTCTGGTGGAGAAATATAAAAACGTGTCAAGACATAAATAAAATTATATAAATTACACTCCTTTAGTGTTAACATTTCTAACCCAAAAGAAGCTAATTTATGAGAACAGAAAAATGTCACTCAAAAACATAAAAACTGTAATTTACTATCATAGATTACATGCTGATATAAGAAATATAATTAATAAAATTAGTTTATAAGCTCAGCTTAAAACAAACTCTCTACATGTTCAGGTGTTTAGGAATACTCTAATATAATTAAACATACAAGGATATATTACAGATCAGTTATGATGTCAAATGATTTTCATCAATTTTAATTATGGTCAGTTCTATAAATTAATTTGTATGGTTTTAAAAGCATCGCTTTACACACAAAAAAGGTGAAAAACAAGTTTAACAGTAAATCTTTTCACTAAACCATTAACACTTTCAAGATCCATGAGAGTTGTTTAATTGTATAAACATATACTCCTTATTTAAACTGTAACCTCCCAAACCACACAGTGTATAACACTATATTATATAGAAAACACTGATTAATTAAATGTTTAAAATTTACCTGGAAAAGTCTAGAATGTGGACTTCTCAAAACAATTAACGGTACTACGTGATTTTTACAAATTATTTTCTATAATTTGGCCCAAATAGGTTAATACCTTTATTTTCTATTAGGTGTATATACCTGTCATGTCGTTATTATCAGTTGAGGGACAGTCCTCCAAAACTTAGCTCGGACCTGAGTCATAGTGAATATGCTAAAAAAGGGTTATAAAGTTGAATTCTGGACAAAACTCTTATTGTTTATAGAAGCAAAATGAGGATATTTATAAACTTGTTATTTATTGTGTGTATTGTCTCCATGGTGATGGATACTTGTAGACTACACCGGAAGTTGTCAGGGTGGCATAAATTATGTTAGATGACTCTATCCAGAGACTGGCCGCCAAGAGACTCGAGTATGTTTGAGTGTGTTGGGTGATTGTGGATATCTTTGATAAAATACCGGGAGATGACTGGGTATACAAGAAGACCAGGTGTATTACGGACAGGAAAGACAGTTACTGAGTTAGGCAGTGAGTCGTGCCATCCGGTGCCGGATCCGTCACAGCTAGCCAGTTGCAATATGATCTCCGACATGACATTTAAGTTTAACACCGGAGTTAACACCAGACAGTTAGTAACAGACTCCGGGAGGAACGTATGAGATCCAGAAGACCGATCAGAGACGTTATCTTAACCTGACGTCATCGTACAGTCATGTTAAACTTGAGTCGAGAACATCAGAATTGGCAGATCACTAAATACCCAACTCACACACGTGTGATGGAAGGGGGTTTATTGAAATACATAATTATGCATGAATAACATTACATAACATACAAAATATGCAGCCGCAGTCAAAGATTGACTATCATTAAATGAGATAAAGTCCTTACACTGGACTATAGTATAATAATAAATTGATAGTATGACGAAAAAAAACCACTAGCTACTTAAACTAACTACCGACTAAGAGAAAATATTAAATCATATAATTACAGGGATGGTGGGAGGGGTAAATTGCTGAACAATGCCTTGCAATAGCTGACAGGAAGTGCCTGTAAGAGTCCCAGTTAGGCTTCTCCAGAAGGGAGGAGACACGTGCATAACCCTGGTGGATATCCTGAATGATCCATGTGAGGGATCATGACAGGTGCTGCCACCCGTGGAACATTATGTATTTACCCCACTCCAAAGATTACCTTTGGAGTGTGCATAAATGTCGAGCCGTGATAGCACAGTTAGTTAGAGCGTAGGATTCGTATCTAAAGGGTCGCGGGTT
This sequence comes from Paralvinella palmiformis, assembly GCA_025642065.1. Lineage (NCBI taxonomy): Eukaryota > Metazoa > Annelida > Polychaeta > Terebellida > Alvinellidae > Paralvinella > Paralvinella palmiformis. The sequence continues at coordinate 174,867 of JAODUP010000078.1, read as the reverse complement.
CGAATCTCCGGGAGCTGCAATGTTGTCATGTGGCGACTGATTCACTCATCCATAGAAATGAGTACTTGACAGGACGCGATGGCTATGTGTTTGAATAACGCTTTGCGCCTATAATGGCAGCATGCATTGTATGCTCCCTTGCGAGTTGAGATGTGTGCTGGGTGGAAACAGGTCTGAGTCAGGGATAATAATACTGTACAGCCACTCAGAACAGGGTTACCTGGTTTTGGCGCTATATAAACATGTATTAATATATATATATATATATATATATATATATATATATATATATATATATATATATATTATATATGATATATATTATAATATATATATTATAATGGTATTAAGAGATCACAGACAACAGTTTACAACACGTAATGTGGTTCAAATAGATGGATTTAGTGAAGATGGCTCTGTGATGGTGTGGACTGATATTTGTTATTGGGAGTTGCACGGACCCTTTCTATTCTTTGACCAGGTGACATAACTAGAATTACTTTTTATTAAATAATATTACGAGTAGATTTTACCGGAAACAAAGGTTCTTCATTTAAAACACCCAGTCAACCTACAGTTACCATGGAAATCGTGGAGTTTGTCTGAAGAATATAGTGCCTTTTCATTCCAAATTAATATTTTTCTCACAATATACTGTACAGATAAACCTGTCTAAAATCGTTCCTTGTAAGCATTGATATCTTCTCCAAATTAGCTCAGCTTGATAGTCCTGAATTTCCCCATCTATATTAATGTTAATTATTCTTGATACACCAACTATTGTCTAATCTGAATACTAGCAAAATATCTTATCCCAAGCCAATGTTTTATATGATAAATTCGTGAATATATTGATTTCCCACAAGTGGGATCTGTGATATGACTGATAGTAATTTCAACAAGAACCATTGTCCACTTAATTGACGACTGACTCTATTGTGTGAGTTGTCCAAACAGGGATAGCATTCTTTTCATTTGACACACAGGAACCAATCTATTGGCTACAAATGATAATGTATATGTTGTAATGATCAACATTGATGGATCATTCCTAATCCTATGAATCTTTTCACAATTGAACAACACAACCATTGCCAAGAAAAATATAATACAGGTGTGCAGCATCAATATTACATTACTCAACAACTTCCACCCATTTCTTCATAAATTACAGGGATATTGGATGTATTTGGGCGACCAGTGTATCAATATTAGACTTAAGTTCATTGAATAAACTGGTTAACTGTTTAAGCTGGTCATTATTAATCATCCTTTGGAGAGCAAAGGATAATAATAATAATAAACTAATAAAACTGTAGTGATACCAGAAATATGATTTATCTAAAATCAAATCACAAATATGAATGTTGTTCTTTATTACCAACTTTAGCCACCTGAATTCCTTATAATAAAAAGAAACTTTTTAAGAGATTATATTGTTCTAATTTCTGCTGGCAACTTATTTCACAAGGTGTGTGCTGTTACTCTAAATCTATATTATTGTCACCTGATTTCAACCAAGATACAGCATCTCCAAATCTAATTGTATCATCCAAATCTTCAGACTGACTTTGTAATGGACGAGAATTCACACAATTATGCAGATGCACTTGGACCACTGACACTTTGATAGACTTTGAAGGATTTGGTGTGATCTGACCACATTATCCAGTATTTGTCACTATGGAACCTAAACTATTCTAAATTGGTTGAAGGTGATTGATGTTATAATGATATTTACCATATAATAGGGAGATATGGAGTAATCAATATCAGATGTAACAAAGGGATGAACCACAATAGGGAGATACAGTAGCCTATACCAAATGTAACAAAGGTATGAACCACAATAGGGAGATACAGTAGTCTATACCAGATGTAACAACGGTATGAACCACAATAGAGAGATACAGTAGCCTATACCAGATGTAACAAAGGTATGAACCACAATAGAGAGATAGAGTAGCCTATACCAGATGTAACAAAGGTATGAACCACAATAGGGAGATACAGTAGCCTATACCAGATGTAACAAAGGTATGAACCACAATAGGGAGATACAGTAGCCTATACCAGATGTAACAAAGGTATGAACCACAATAGGGAGATACAGTAGCCTATACCAGATGTAACAAAGGTATGAACCACAATAGGGAGATACAGTAGTCTATACCAGATGTAACAAAGGTATGAACCACAATAGGGAGATACAGTAGCCTATACCAGATGTAACAAAGGTATGAACCACAATAGGGAGATAGAGTAGCCTATACCAGATGTAACAAAGGTATGAATCACAATAGGGAGATACAGTAGCCTATACCAGATGTAACAAAGGTATGAACCACAATAGGGAGATACAGTAGCCTATACCAGATGTAACAAAGGTATGAACCACAATAGGGAGATACAGTAGTCTATACCAGATGTAACAAAGGTATGAACCACAATAGAGAGATACAGTAGTCTATACCATTACCAGATGTAACAAAGGTATGAACCACTGTTGGTGCTTCTTGTGTCAAGAATCTTTTTAGATAACAGTTGTTGTTATGGTAGTAGGACTATCGGCTATAAATGAAGCTGTTATACACTATATTATATTTATAGCATCAACCATCCTGAACCACACATTAACTGACTCAAAGAAGCACTGGCTGAACTCATTTTCGACCAACAGCTTGTTCCTTGGTGCTTTATATTTGTTAGACAGTGATTCGGCAAGTGATTTGAATGTACCTTACTTTTACTTTGTGTAAGGCTGGTATTTTTACAATGTGGTGAAGCCAAAAATTGAATATTTGTTTTTCAGCACTTTATTTTAGAAGATTCTGAATTATCTTTAGCTAAATATCAACAATGCAACGTTCCAAATTATCCAACTGGATTCCTTGTCAGGATCCAGTGATATGTATAAACCTCTCTATCGTTACCACACAAAGTATTATTTGCACCACAATGTTGTACAATGATCCCAAGAGAACGTACTACCTTGTGAATATCAAAGGGCCAATTGTATACTAGATAACAGAGAAAATAATATTGAATAGATACACCCTAAACCAAATTATGTATATGTCTTACATGTCACTGACAAAGATAATACATTGTACAATGTGATGAGTTATATGTATAACCACTCTACAATCAAACCTAATCTGAAAAGACAACACAACCTAATTTAGCTTGTGGCTATAAGTATAATACAGAGAAAGTTATTTCTAACCATCATTTTCATATTACAGAAAGATATGTTTTATTAAAGGGCTTCGCAGATACAGAATAACAGTATACTACATGTCATTAAGTTAGCCTGAATAAGCCAGTATCTCACACCTAATGCGTGAACTATCTATTTATCAATCTGAATCTTCAGGGGATAGCAAACTTGGCCATGCATATATGTAAACCAAAATCATGCATCATCTGTGAAGGTAAATTAAAATGACACACACACACACACACTACTTTTAAGTCGAAATTACCTGTGTGTTGTGTTAAGATGAACTATATATTAATACAGTAGAGATCACACTAACCAACACCACCCATTAGCTAGCCAATATTCTGGAAAGCTCCCGATTATCGCCTGTTTTGACATAATAATTTAACAAAGTCAGTAACAATCAGTGATAATAATCAGCAATTATCCAATGGATGGCAAGCTATTTTATAACTTTTTAACTATTAAAAGCAATTGGTCTATACCACTGCATTAGTAAAGTGAAATATGGATCCAATTTTCTTTTGTTGGGAATCAGCTCACTTTGGCATTGCAACACTTCCATTCAGTATATATATGCCCTATGTTAATTTGTTATATAGAATTATTTTCACATAATTCCTCTGAAACCTTCATCCTGCTTGCCACTTCATTCAGCTAACTTTACCAAGGGACCAGCTCGCTCCTGACAAATATGTTGGCACATTTCAGTGGTAAACAAACAACCGGTAAGCTTGAAAAGTTAATAGCTCACACTGACTCTTACTCTTAGTGCTCAATTTAATAAGCTGTTTTTGGGGGTTTTTTTTGCTTATTGTGATGGCTACTGCATAATGTAATTGATGAAAAGGTGAATGCGATTTGTAAAATTTACTGGAGTATATCTGGTTTACATCATTCTCTCCCCAATACTTTACTGTAAAAACCAATATCTACCTCTATCTCATATATATATATATATATATATATATATATATATATCAAGGTTCGAAATTAACGCTCACCCGGTGAATATAAACAATACAGGATGAGCAGACATCTGTTGAGTTCATCCTGTTGGGTGAGTGACACTTTCTGACTTAATTATCCATTGTTATGTATTTTGTTACTCGTGAATATGTAGGACCAGTTCATTACTTCAAGGACTAGTTGATTTTTTAAGTCACTAGTCTTGCAGGACTAGTTGCTTTTTAATGTTAGATTATATCCCTATATATATATATAAGTGTTTTAAAACAAAGTTACACAAAAGTAGCCGTTCTTAAAGCATAATGATTATAATGCATAAGAATAAACTAAAGCTCCTGAACTAATCTATTCTTTGGCATTCAATGAAGAACTTCTTTAGACAAAAGAAAGATACTGGCAAAGAAACAAGAACTACCCTCAGCTAAAATATTACTTCAATTAATTAGATAAAGCTTTGTCAACAATGATCATATCAAGGATGACCAACGTCAGCTTCTTTACTGGAGTCAGGAGACTTGCTTAGGAACCCTTTTTTAATAAGTACTCTCTTGTTGGTGACAGATAGCATATTCTACATAAATCCAATGACTAGGTATTCCATTAGTTATATTAATAAGCCCTGTGTATGTTATAAAGTGCCAAACAATCTCTTTGTATAAGACATATCTCCAGACACTGTCCATGTCAGACTATCCTTCTGAATAAGGCACCTCCTTAAATATAGCAAAGTAGATTTCTGGCTCATAGTCATGATGTATGGAAACTCTGGTGTGAATCCTGGCCAAGACATTATAGTAAGGGATGTTTTTATAATCACACACACGCACGCGCGCGCGCTCACGCGTACAGCGTGAAGGCCAAGGTAACATTATGAGCTAGTCAGTGAGCTGAATCTACTTACCACAGATATAATGATGAGGTAACATGTGGCTGTTATAGACTAATAATAAATCAAATGTTACCTTTTGAATGTGCTGCTGTAGTAATGGTGATGATGAGAAGAACTATTACAGCTATCAGATACACTGTAAATGATGAGGAAGCTCTGGTGATGTATGATGTATATTGTCTGTAGCCAGAATCACTGGTCAGCAGCCTCCTGATCTGTTGTCCTCCTCGAGACTCTAAACCCATATCTGTCATTGATAGACACTGATCAAACAGTCTTGAGTGACACCTGTATGAATGAAACAGATTATAGATAACTCTCTTTTTTTAATTTAAGTACTGATTTATTATTTAAGTAGAAAGTCAACCTTCTAAATATTTTGTCCCCTTGGTTATACTGAAAAATGTAATCGTTATCTAGGATAAAACAATACTTATGAAGGTAAGCTTTCAATCCTAATATTACACAAAGAATGATTAAAAAGTACTGAAGATTTGTCGTGCAGAACTACTTTTTAAGAAAGATAGAGCATCTGTATGTCATTGTGTCATTCCTAACTACATAATACATGCTCCATATGAATATCAGATAAAAACCTTTATATCACAAGGATCTGTGAGTACATGAGTCATAACTACGTCCATTAAGTATCCTCAATCTGACACCTTTTACACTTGCTATAAAACATGCCAACTGTCACTATATTTATATTAACTTATATTACCCAGACACATCTACAATAGAATTATATTTCTAGACAAAAATAGAACTTATAAATAACTTGATGTTAATGAGTAAGTTAGTCAGTGAGTGAGTGAGTGAGTGAGTGAGTGAGTGAAAGAATACATGTGCACAGACTACTTAATTAAGTATACCAAATGAACCAAATAAAGTGAACAATATCTAAATATAAATATTTCTAAGATAATTCTGATATTAAATTAAAAGACGTCCATGTTACCCCCCAGTAGTTACTTTTCTTCAAAAGGACATTTCAGTGTATTTATAATGCTATAAAACCATTTAACTTAGGACAATTCGAAATAAACTTTATGTATTTAATTTTAAAACTTTATTTGGTCTAATCAGGACTTGAGAATTACTCTCAGGACCAATATATTTTTCCAAGTTACTAGTCCTGTGGAGTTAAGTAATGGATCCTAATTTGCTTATAACTCTGCCACATTATATTATAATAGTAAAGTACAACCATCCTGAACCACACATTAAGGGCGCCTCGGTGGTCTAGCGGTAGGGTGTTGTTTCACAGATCACTACCAGTACCACTTATTTTAGAATCTCCGGGTGGGGCATATCTTTTATTTCACTTCATTACCTTTGGAGGTTGTTGGTCTGATTTAACCTACCATGTACACAAAAGTGCAGTAAAACATCAATCATCATCATCATGAACCACACCACATTAACTGACCAAAGGAAGCACTAACAGTACTCAGTTCCACTCAACAGCTTGCTCAGTAATGACTTAGAGTTATATAGTAACTCAGCAGTGAGTTGACTACATCATGACTCAGATGTTTACACCTAACATGTATTACAACTAACTAGCAATGTTATCAGATCTAGTTATATAGGATCCTTTTATTCTAACATTAGAACTGATAAAGTTTATTTTGTGCTGATTATTTAAAAACAAATATAATATTATTAAAAACTGATTTATTTATTATAAGAAAATATACAAAAAAACTAAATAATACTTAAACATTAATAGGTGTTTGTTATTTCTAAATTGTTCTCATGTACAGTCAGAAGTCTCATTATCCAAATAGATTAAGACCTATCTCTTTTGTAAATATTGCCCACATATTTCAGTACACTTTCTTGAAATTTTGGCGATGTTAAACCGGTCTATTGTTTATTTAATAAGAGTGGTTGTATGATATCACTGGGGTCAAAGCTGAAACAAGCATCATGTATTTCTGTGATTAGGTCCTGAACAGCAAAAAATAATTAACACCAAAATGAAAATTTTGTTTGTCAAATTTCAATACGTCATTGGGTTGTCCATTAGCCTGGTGCCTTATTTTTATAAACCTAATGACCACAATAAGATCAATTTAATTTTAAATCATGTATTTATCACAATACAATAACATTTTAGCCTTTTGCAATAATATAAAAATTTTAATAATAAAGTGACTGTCCATAGATTTCATTTAATTCCTTACCAAATTCTCACCCATTAACACCGACATAAATCGCAAAGTCAACAGCTGCCATTTTAATTTACTCAGCCAGGAGATAGCAAATGGCAAATGAAGAAACTGACTGTCAAACCTACATCAGATATTTTTATAAATTAGCACCAAGGTTGGCAGTTTCTTCTGAAAATGGTTTAAATCGAGGAAGAAAACGCCACGAAGAAATAGTTTCTTCCAGAAGAAACCTATTTTTACGAAAATCTAAAATATTTTTTGGTCTTAACACTTGTTATTCAGACAAAAAGAATATCAAAGACATAATTTAAATACAGTTATAATTGTAAATATTATAGCCAGGTGTTATATATGTTCAAAGTACAAATTTAAAAAACACTTGTTATATCAAATCCAAAATCTGGCTGGTACAAAAAGGATTCGTGATTCATAAACAAACACTGTAAACATGAATGGGATGGTGCGTTCGAAGCTTAGGAATAGATCGGGGATGCTAAAACCTTCAAAGTTGGTATTCTGTTTGTGTTTGCTGAGAGGAAATTTTGAAATAGACTATAAGAATAATATTGTTATAGTACTGGTGTAAAGTAATAAATGTGTGGATTGAGGTTGATGATCATGGCAGTATGTAGTCAACTATTTGAATTGATTTGTGGAATATACGTCACTGAACATTGCCATTAGATTTGTTTTGGGTAGTCATCGTCTTTTGAGTTTTTGCTGCGATGAAGTTTTAGAAATAATATAATTTGACGACATAAAATATGACAGATTTGTTCTTCTAAGATGTATAAAGTTGTGTTACTCTGGAACCATAAATTTGTTTTATTAATTTCAGACCCCTCATCTATTCCAACTGACATCAAACATTTCTTCCAGAAGAAAGTGGAAGCAACTACCAATAAGTTTCTTCCGCCGTCCCAGAAGAAATAGGCTTCTTCCAGAAGAAAGCCAACCTTGTTCAGCACCCAAAGGGTCTAATACTTCACAGTAAACACATCATAGCTATTTAAACGATCACATAAACAATTAATGATTGATAGAACAGTCTACAATATGTCATTCAATTAAATAAACAATAAACATAAATAATATGTTAATCACACACAATGTTCTATAATAACTAATAACCATAATGGAGATTTTTAAATTATTTTTAACACATTACTAGCCAGTATGGGAGTGTAAAAATAAAACTAGCTGGTAATCTCAACTGAAAGGTCCATTTCAAAATGTTAATTGAAAGTTCTAACAAATAAAACACATAATTGCCATTGGTGCCAAAAAGAACCCACTTTCATTTGCTAACTAGAATTTCAGATCTTATATATCACCTGAATGTTAAATTGTAAAAATCACATGTTTGGTTTTTACATCAAACATTTTTTTACTAACATAAAATGTTTATTATATTTTTTTCTTCTCAAACACAAAGTTTATAACTGGAAATGTTATTTTTGATAACTGATTCTGGTTATATATGTTATAGTGCAGTGACCACTTCTGTTAGCGATAGGTATAGATTACATTTAGAAGTTTCGTCCATAGAGACTACTGATTGGACACGTGATATAATACTAGACTAAGAATGATGATGATGATATAGTTTTGTCTTCTTTAGACCTGTTATGTTCCTGTAGAGAGATCAGTCACAATAGAAATAACTGCTTTAATTTAGTACACGTGTGTTTAAAAAGTAAACTATGAAACAATAACAAAAAGGGAGAATGTTTAGTTTTATAGATATAACATTTAGCATGTAATATGATGAGAATCATGTGCCAATATTAACATTAACAGACAAAATATTGATCTACTCGAACTTGATTTTTTTCCCTTTATATATTGATCTTGCAACATAACCTGATAATCTTAGCCAGTGCTGGTTTTACTGAGTGATATATATCTGTATTGTTAGCAAACAAATCAAGAAACTGTCTCATTATCACCATATTTTGGGTAAAACTATCCCAATGTGTGTGTGTGTGAAGTCGACATTCATCATCATCTCCTTAATCTTCATTATTATTAGCAGACTTTCATTAAAAAAGTCTATTTGTCAAATCATTCTTTCTATTCATAAATAAATTAGCTCCGACCTAATTTATGATCATGTCAATATGATAACACAGATCAGCTAACTACAGGGCTATAAATAACAGTGACCAGTACATGGTTCCTACAATCAAGGAAATATTATTTTCCAGGCCAAAATTACCATTTTCCAGGACAAAGAATACAAGATTTAAAGGTAATAAATCAGGATATGTGCAAAAAAGCATATCATATTTATTTACTGTATGATCGATTGACATTTTTATGGTACAGCACCCTCCTTGCCCCTTCTAGCTGTCTGATCCACTCACTTTTATTTAAATTTTAACTAAGAGCTAGACCTAAATTCTCTTGGGCTTGTTTGGCTAAAAGGAGTCATTTTGTTTTAGCCAAATACAGTATTGTTTAGTCATATTATGTAGGTGTAATTTAGTTATAAATGAGCACGAAGATGTGCAAAGATAATCTGCTTGATGATTATTCATTATTAGCCACTGTGTACTTTTCAGGGCGCCTATAATCACAAGTGACGTCACTTGTTTGTGTACTGAAATATCTTTCTTTCTTGGGTTGTTCCTCATTTAAAGCAGCACTGCTCCAAGAGTGTACAATAAATTGTCGAATAATTTGTTCACGGAAAAATTCTCAGCCAATAGGATATCAGGGTGCAGAATTATGCAATTCTTTGGATATTTTCATCCTTCTATAATAAAAAAGTGACCAAACACATCTGTGTACGTACATCATCAATATGTTTACGTTTTGGAAAAGCCGCATATCAGAGAGAAGGAGCATGTGTGTTTATTCGTCTTTTTAAACATCAAAAGACGGTTTAAAGTATTTTCTTAACATTTATTTTGAAAACTGAAGACAGTGGAAGCAATATACCAAATAGTATGTATTGACAGTTAAATATCATAATAAATTGATGCATAACCATGCTTGAATCTGATCTGAAGCAGACATACATTGTTGTCCACGATCTCACCACTACGCTAATCAGTGTACATGCACCGAGCATGCGTGCCTATCCTATCACATCACATCACATCACATCAGCCATACGCGTACAAGCTCAGTGATATATATAAACACAAATTTTAATATTGCGATATTTAACGTTTGTTCCACAAAAACACTATTTTATATATGAAAATGAAATGCCAGATATAAGCAACAGAGTAACCAACCATGCATTGGTCAACCAAGGCCAGAAAAAATTTACTAGCTATTAAAACTATAAAAAAATTACTTGTCAGAACAAAACTGCTGAAAATCGATGGAGAACACCAGATCGTAAATTTGTTTATGATTAGATGTTTTACGGCCACTTTTGTGCAGATGACACGCTAAATGGGCCGAGGCACCTCCAAAGGCGTGAGCTCCGGTGGCCTAGCGGTTAAGCACCCGGCACTTCGTGCCAACGGTCACAGGCTCGAACCCCACAAGAGGTCGAAACTTTTCCAGAGATTAATTTCTCGGCTCACCATATCGAGGGTGGCTGATCACGTTGAATGGCGCTGCCGTCTCCACTGAATTATTTAAAATAAAGGGAGACGTAAAAAAAACCCGAGGACGTAAAACACTCTGGCAGTGACCACCCTCAGGGTATTTCGGCTCCATCTTTCCGTACTGCTCCCCTGTGAGTGGTGGGGGAGGATTCTCAACCACTCCAACATTGAGGCTGTGCTGAATAAGCGACAGCCTGGGAATTCTCCCCGAACAACAAAACCTCCAAAGGTAATCAAGCGAAGTCAAAGATGAAACTTCCTTCGGCTATGCCCATACTCAGATTTGAACTTAGGTGGTAGTGATCTGTGGTCCAATACACTACCAATTAGACTATGGAGGCAATAAAGACTATAATTATGTGTTTGTGGTTTTATTGAGCCACACTCTAACACAATACATTCTAGGACACTGAATAGCCTAAATTGTGCCGATGTGTCGTTAAACAATATTCATCCATCCATCCATCTAACACACTACAAGTATATAATAATCAACAATTCATATTTCATCCAGTAATAAATTATTGGTCATGTCCACAGTCTGACAAGAAATTTTCTTCTTGTGACTGTTGAGGTGATAAGGGAGGTCCACTGTTGTTTAAATATAAAATATCAAACAAAGACAGTAATAATTCATACACGGGAGATCAAGGAAGAAACTCAATTAAGTTACCAAACACCGCATAAAATTCCTTCAGCAAAGTATGAAAACAGTTAATATGATATATGAAATTCATATTTATATCATAATATTAACATAAAATAGGGAAAAAACAGTGAACAAACAAATAAACAGAAAAATCCATCATATAAAGACCATGTGCTTTTATTTAATGTAAACAAAGACAACTGGCTAGTCAGGAGAGTATTTGGGTCACGTGACCATTATAATGCAAAATGGACGTTTACCAGCCAAAATCACCAGCTCACCAAAATCTTTGCCATCCTTCAAGCATGGTTCTTATATTCAGTAAATATTTATAAATATGACATGTGAAATGGTTACAGCAGTAAATTTTGACATTATTTCAGATCAGGAAACGATTGGATGATAAATATTTGTCGTTTATCATGACCCATTTTCTGCTGAAAATCGATCCCAAATCCCAGCCTACAATCGGGAACAGTGCTTTTTAGCTAGTATTGGTTAGGCTCTGGCGCGGGTGTTTTACACTATGATACCTTTTTCCACAACGGAAGCAGTTTAAAATCAGTGGGATTTAATCAAATAAAGATATAAAACCGGCATTTGACATGAGAATTTCATGTTTCGCCAAAACTGTACAAATTAGTATATGGCGAAGGCGTAGCGCGAATCTAGACATGGGATAGCAAGACTATATACCGGTACTCTTTTTCCTCTCTAATCGAAGTTTTCTTCTACAGACATAATATTTATTATTTGTGACCAGGGTTGGGTTTTATTCATGGTTGGCATATTTCTTCAATGGACAGTAATAACCATGGTAAAATTAAAAACCAGGTTTTTCCGTTACGTAAGAAATACTTTCTTCCCTTCCATTTTAGGAAGAAACTAAAAAATGGTACAAAATCATCATCCAAATTTAGATTTGCCATTTCAAATTTGACAAATATTAATAATATATAATTTCTCGCAGTATTCATCAACTGACAATTTCTTTGGAACACTACCAACTGCTATATATAGGCGCCTTCGTGGTCTAGCAGTAGCATGTTGGACCACATATATCACTACCAGCATGTTCGAATCTAGGCGTGGACATATCTGAAAGTTGTTTCATCTTTGATTAAATTAACTTCATTACCTTTGGAGGTCGCTCAGCCCATTTAGTCTACCATGTACACAAAAGTGGCTTTAAAATAGCAATCATCATCATCACCAACTGATATATATATATATATATATATATATATTGGTAATATCCAGGGTTGGCATGTTTCTTCCATGGACAGTAATAACCACGGTAAAAACGGGTTTTTTCCATTATGGAAGAAATACATTCTTCCCTTCCATTTTGGGAAGAAATATCAAAATGGTACACAATCATCATCCAAATTTAGATTTGCCATTTTCAAATTTTACAAATATTAATATATCTTTCATGCTATTCATATACATATGCATTTTTTTCAAATTAGAATAGGACATAATCCCCATATCTGTTGGTTTGCAACAAATCTTTTGGGACAAATAGAACAAATGAAAATTGATTTGTTTTGAGCAAAATATTGAAAATAATTGTACCATAAATACTTGCGGTTAAATCTATTTTTTAGGATGGAAAAGGGAGTTCTCAGAAGCACCTCAACTTATAGTTATACGCACATCATATTTGCTACCAGCTGAAGGAAAGATGTTTTGGGCTATCCTTGACACACAACACTATAGGATTCAATCATGGTTGGCATTGATTTAATCAAATAGATTAAATCAAGATATTGATTTTTTCGATTTTTTTCAAATTATCTTAAATTTATACTTACCTGTGCAAATTTATAATAATAATACAGTTAATTAAATGCTTACTGTGCTCAGTTGCATCAAGCTCCGATGTGGAACGAGCCTTTTCAACATTTGGTCTTGAAGTTGTACACAGTAAACTGTGTAACAAACTTGGGAGTAGCAAATTAGTGGCCAAACTTGTGTTCAAATCCAGAGTTCTAAATGTTAACATTAGTTCGGACTCTGACAACTGATATGAAGATGACAATAATCAGGCTACCAATAATGAATAATCACATCCACCGCAAACTGATTGTTTGTTTTGTTGCGTGTTACTGCCAGTTGATTGTATGTATTTTAAAATAAAGTTTAAATTTGTACATAACAGCTTTGCTTTAATTCTTTAGAAATGCTATTTTAAAGAATGAAATGTTCAGCCTATTGGGTATATTATGATATTCCTCATATTTATTTATTTTCAGAATCACATATTATTTCTTATGAGATTGTTGAGAATGTTTTCCAACCCTGGATTCAACCCAATAAAAGCCAGAGTCAGAACAAAATTATTACATTGCTGCCTATTAATCCATCATTATTCAATAAACAATGATTAATTTTCACCAAACTATTACAATAAATATGAACTAGACTTTTACTTTCATCTCGATTTCATAAACGAAAAATGATTAAAAGACATAATGGACCACAACTAACGGTCAATGAACATCTTGCCCTGGAAACGTGTGCGTCATGGAACTGCTGATCACGGGATTCACTAGTTGATTAATCTGCTTGGATCATTGGAATCCACTTGTTCATTGATTATTTGCACAAAGACAGTTTAAAAGAAGCCTCAATTTTGGTATTCCTCACTTCTTATGCAACATTAGTACATGATTTGTTAAGAAACGTTTCAACCAAGACATCACAATGGAGCATCTTGTGGCATATATGCTCTACATCCCAGTTGCAAGGGTGCTAAACTCTCACCAAATCAGTTGATTGTTGTAAGTGTAACAGACTCTGTCAGTCTGTGACCCTTGGGAGTTTCTTCCCAATTTCTTCCAGGAAGAAAGGTTTTCTTCCTGATAATAACCCATTTCTTCCCACAGGATGGGAAGAAATACCATTCTTCCGGGAAGATGATGATGATTGGTATTTTACGGCCACTTTGTGCACATGGTAGGCTAAATGGGCCGAGCGACCTCCAAAGGTGATGAAGCGAAGTCAAAGATGAAACAACCGTCAGATATGCCCACATCGAGATTCGAACACAGGTGGTAGTGACCTGTGGTCCAACACGCTACCGCTAGACCACAGAGGCGCCCTATTCTTCAGGGAAGAAACCGAACCCTGATAATATCACAAGTTCCGGGAAGAAACCGAACCCTGATAATATCACAAGTCACCATTCTGTCAGGTATCCAAGTGATGGTGTGTTGTTAAGAGCAGCAACTGTTATATTTTAGAAGAAAACCAATTAGAAATGGTCAGCTTTTTAATTGAAATGCTGATATTTGAAAGTAATTATAAAAATGGATATGAACCGTTAGTCATTACTTTATTACCAAATGGAATATGTTTAATATGGGATGTCTTTCATTTTAGCATATGTATATATATATATATATAATTATGGTTAGTCTCTGAATTAAAAGAATTACATTTTCATTTCCAATGTTTTTATGAGAAAAGATAATGTTATGTTAAGAAATTTAAAAAAAATTATGTGTACGATATTCCATCCATTTGTTTGTACGAATGATTTAATTTTCATTTCAAGTTGCATAGGCACGAACCTAAATTTTGTTTTCGTTTAATACTTCTTCATGATTTTTTTTTAAATCTTGAGTTTTATAACATTTATATTCTGAGTTGAAAGAAATGTTTCAATTTTAATAATATTTAAGAAAATTTTGTTTCATCAAGCAATTTGTTCAGACTGAGCCTTTTTTATTTGGAGATTATCACTCGTTTTATAATATTGGCTTAATGACTATATCATTGTTGTGTTATTTAAAAATCCATACGGCAGATAATTCATTGGAACCAAGTGGTTAGTGGGGCATGACATTGAATTGTTTATACAGCGGAGTGAAGGTGGTGAATATCATATCAGTTTGCATTATTATGTTACTTTATCCCTTGGGAGTTTCTTCTCAATTTCTTCCTGGAAAAACCCATGGGAAGGGAAGAAATAGCTTTCTTCCGGGAAGAAACCCAACCCTGGTTTTATCAATGTGTAAACCAGTTTAATCCTCTCCGGTGGTTTAACCTGTTTAAACGGGTGATAAAACATGGAAAAAAACTATATTAACGATATGTCATTATAATATAACCTTTCAAGGCAATACAACACTGTCAAATACTCAATCAACAACATGTATGGGGAGGGTGGTCGTGTCATCATGTAGTCTGTAGTATGAGCTATGTATCACTGTAAAGAGATACTGCTGTTCTGTTATAGTAATAGTGTTTAAATGGTGTGTTATTACCACTAAAATTATCTAATTGACTCTTTCATTGCCCAATTATAATGTATACGTTATAGCAGATAGACTTCATACTGACTAGATTAATGTGACACTAATCGGATGGAGGGGCGAGTGTTAACATAGTCTAAGAACACAATGATTTCACAGTTCACACTAAATATAAAACACATCAGGTTCATGAATATGCATATCCATGGCTTCTGTTCAGCAAGACTATATAAAATCAGAATTCTACATCTCAAAGGTGCACGGACAAATGCCAATCAGACAAATACTCACCAACAAAGTGAGAGATTGGACAAATGCCAACCAAGAATAAAACTATTAAACTAAAACAATTCTTCTTCTCTTTCCATTTGTTTAGATTTCCATTTGTATAATATGTAATTTTATATCATGCAATTTTTTGGTTTTTAAATATTGAAGTATAATGTTAACGTTTCCAAATATTATATTCCCAATACTAATATTGTTGTCGACTGATTATCAATCAAAGCATTATATATATTCAATTAAAGTTCCTTTCTATAGAATTTAACTGAAGTCTTTAGAAGTCGTGTAAATCAAAGGCAATGAACTTGAAGGTAAAAGATCAAAATTCTTTTATGTTGAAAATTAATCGATTCCTTTATTGAAGCCATGTAATCTTTAGATTTCTTTATAAATGTATCATCTGGGTCCAGGTGTTTTGCCCTTCAGTGTTTAGCCTATTATTAATATTTTGTTGTGTCATATCTTTAATTTGCTATGGTTCATAAAAAATGAATAAGATTAATAAATAGGTATATGATTAATTAAAAATAATAAAGATAACACATAAATTGGTAAATGTCTTTTACAGGAAAATTTTAATGCACTATATTATAATAATATATATGCAATATAACTAAATGTTCCATTGTTCATATATCAATTGTAATTAAGGATACATTCACTGTAACTAAGAAACTCCCCTTTATGTTATTACTATCAGGTCTGTTCCAATTCATCTTCTTGATCAAGGGATCATCATAATTGCAATTGTTGATAACAGACAAAGAATAGAGACTAGTTACCAAAATAATACGAAAAAAGAATCCACTGATTAAAGCCATAATATATTCATGTAGATAGATATTTATTTGAAGCAAGCAGATCTTGAGATGACAGGCAATGAATAAAGAGAACTGTTAGCAAGCAGATCTCAGATGACAGTTTTGAGTAATTAATAAACTGAATCACTACAAATAGTGCTGATAGTTCTGTCTATATCATAAATCTATTTTGAAAATCATTGAAACATTAACAAATAACTGAGGTGGTGTGAAAGTGTGTAATGAAGGGTATACTTACAATAAAAAGTGTTCAAACAAGTCAACAATCAGATGGGAATGTTCCCAGTGTAGAGGTTGATCATGTAAAGGGGCTCTAAAGGGCAAAAGACTTAAATGGCAAATGACCAGATCCTGTATCATCTATTGCAGCGTTTTATAAAAAGTGTATCCACGATCACAATCATATAATATTCAGGGCTTTGTTCATTGCAATCGTGATTCACCAAAATATATCAAAGGTGCCAATAATGTAAATCTGGTAATATAATTTCTTAATCTTTTTATTGGCGTAACATATCTAAAGTTTACACAATATATATATATACTAATTATTGCTGTGATGGAGGTTATATAAACCCAGAAGGGTGTCAAAAAACTTGTCGTTCATTTTTTCCATCAATGTTTTTCCCTTTTGATATGTTTTTTAAATTCTTGGTGGGCATTTGTCCAATCTCCCACTTTATTGGTGAGCATTTGTCCAGTGAGCTTTTGTCCTACAACCCATCTCAAGTTGCTGTTGATTATAACCTCATTGAATACTGTGCTACAGCCAAACAGGGCAGGATATTAACGTTTGTCCGGGACAAGTGGTTTTGCATGCAGGACAAGTAGATTGCACTAAGTACTTGCCCGACAGGACAAGTAAACTGAAACATATCGAAAACGACTATTTATTCGTCATTTTCCCCAGATCACCGTCCAAAAATTTGCTGAAAGTCTGAAACCAACTGTGCATGTTGAATGCGTGGGCCAATCACAGCATGCGTTATCAATGTCTGCGGTTGTTTAGCCAGCCTAAAATTGATCGTGGTTGGCTCATTAATGTCACCTGGTCACGTAAGTTTCAGTCCATGTGCTTGTGTTTACATCCGCTTTGCCTCCATGTACTTGTGTTTCATAAATAAATATACAACAAACAAAAACACCATTCTTTATTCAATACTGTTAATAAATTGTAACTTCGCGTAATTTGGTGATATTATGGAGGTTTGTTGGGACGAGTAAATTTCAGATGGGACAAGTAAATTTTTGCAGCACTTGTCCTACAGGACAAGTGGATCTCAAGAGTAAGTGTCATGCCCTGCCAAAGTTGACACTGTATACAACCATTTGTGGCATTAGTTATTTCAAATAGTGACAATATTAGTGAGACATGGACACTATAAAAGGTAGTTGACCTTCTGATCCTGTGAGACAATTTTTCTTGAAATTAGATGGATCTAAAACCAAATGTGTGATTTGCAATCAAGAAGTCAAGAGCATCTGAAGGCACACAGGAAACATTGTTCACTGACTCTTGAAAGCAGTGAAGCTGGTAACATGCTACACAGAGCTTCAAGGTCCAATTGATTTCAACTGGTGATTATGCTGTGAAATTCTGAACTATAAGCAAGTTCATGTGTATATACCATATACATGTAAACTTTACATGCAATATCATCATCATTCAATAAATATCTCACAACACTTTGTTTCATTTCTGCATTTCATTTACATAAAAAAAACTATCCATGTGTAAACCTAAAATAAGGGTTTAATCCAATCCAAACACCGGTTTAATCGGGGGGGGGTTGTCTTTCTGCTGGAGAGAAAGCCAACCCTGCTCAGCATGGGCATATCTGAAGGGTGTTTCATCTTTGACCTTACTTCATTACCTCTGGAGATCACTCAGCCCATTTAGTCTACCATGTGCACAAAAGTGGCTGTAAAACACCAATCATCATCAATAGTAGCTCAGAAAACATACCTCCAGATCAAGAGCTATAGCCAATTAATTTAAATTATGTTTTAATACAAATTCACTAGACTGTATTATATGTAATAATCGTATAATTGATTGGGTTTATTTATTGTTCTTCCTAAAAATGACAATGTCCCAAACAGATGAATGACCATAAATGACATGGTCATGGTGGTATAATGGTGGAGATGTAAACAAAATATATAGTTCGTAATCAGGATTGTATCTTCAATGTTGATAATATAATCTACTACAAACAAAATGTTAATCACTTCATCATTAAATTAATGTGTTTAAAATCAAAAATGGTCCAGGCTCGCTCTCGCTAGTCTATACAAATAATCTAGGTCTAGATCTAGAGTCTATGTATCATTGTCACGATTGTGTAGTCTATGACTGTCACTGATTAGATCTAGACTCGACTATCAGTATGACTATGAGAATCATAATCAGTCTATCATGTAGATCTAGACTCTTGTCTATCATCATTTGTGGTGTCAGTCACTGATACACGGCTAGTGCGTTACACATGACAATGAAATAATGTTTGTAACCATTAATTAAGTGGACTTACTCTAAAAATCCAAATGTTATCACTTAATGTGTATAACTCATAATCATTTAGATATATTCTACTGTACTACCTTAGATCTATCATCTAATACGAAGTCTAGATCTAGATTCTAGAACTAAAATCATTTACCACTCGTTATCCACTGTACTTTGCAGCTGCTTTTCAGTTGTCTATTCCTTATAACTGATATCCAAGAAACATTATACACACAAGTAATGCGAGATTGCAGCCACCGTGCATGGCAATAAACCTATATCCTTTCGAAACTTCTAAGAAATCGATAGTTTAAAAGATATAACGCCACAACTGCTAAAAACTTTAACGATAATGAACGTCCTTGACCCTGGCGTACCGGTGCTGCCATCTAATGATTGACTTGATGTTATTGTGCTGCCACGTGGTGGTCAATAATTGATCACGTAAACCGGAAGTGATTTTTTAAAATTATCGTAGGATTAGGAAGAATTCTGACCAGTAATTTAATAGCCTAACCAGTTGCTTAATGATGAATTTAACAGGAGGATCCATTTATATTATGTTTGGCCTTAGGAACAATAGTCCATTTGCCTATGGTTATAATGGTGAATCTATGAATTTTTTATAGTATAGACATTACTTACATGGGGTCATTGATGAAATGCATTTGGGTTGCCATTCCAACAACCTTATTGAGTCGAAAGGGTGGTGCATTCACATATGATTATAGGCTTATGTCACTATGATAGCATACATGCTGCAAGCAACAGAATAGAAGAAACTAGGTTTTGCGATAATGGTGGTGGCTAATTTGCATATTCGGAATAAATATATATGCTAAAAGTACCTAATATTGTTTATCCTAATCATTAATTTTGAAAACATAGGTATGGACACCATTTTTGTGAAAGTATCGTGCATACTTTCGACAATACTGAATAAAATATATGTTTAGATAATGGAGGGATTAATTTCCATATAAGAACATTTCCCCAAGGTTGTTCGAATGATAACCAAACTGCATTTCATGATGTAATGATAAATCTACCCAAAAACCTTATACTATAACAAATTCATAGATTCACAAAATGGCAAATGGACTACAATCATGTGATCTAGTTACTTTCCCCTTCTGATAATAATGATTGCAGTACAACTCGGACATCGAGACCACTCGGCCGGAGATATCTCGGTCGGAAATCGAGATATCTCGGTCAGATTGTTTTAATTCGGGGTGAATTTTATTAGCCGAGATAACTTAGGCTAGATCGATATAGTTCGGCAATCAAATCTGAAATGTCAAGGGTGAGAATTTCCTGCAGATCGGCGGTTTCCCGCGTTTTTATAATCCCAATATAATTCCTGTGATCCGCGTGAATCCGCTGAGAAATATATGTGGGGGTCTTAGAAACTCTCACCAGAATTGACGAAACAACGTTTTATTTTGACACAAAACACCTGTCCAGGTATCTTTCAAATGCGTCCTCTCTTTGGTTGTTAATAATAATAATAATAATAATAATAATAATAGCAATAATTTATATAACGCCTTATTCAACTTTAATTGCTCTAAAGCGCTTTACATTGAAAACTTAGTTAAAACATATTCTGAGCTCATATAGATCAAATACATTTCATACATAATAAACTGGTTTAAAATGATAAATACGCCAATTTAAATAAATGGGTTTTAAGAACCTTACAAAATATTGCTTTCCTTGCTGCGAATTTCGTGTGGTTTGGCAACTTGTTCCACAGTCTGGGAGCTGATGCTCGGAAGGATTGCTTTCCATACATTGCTGTATGTTTTTTTTGTACCCTCAAAAATGAATAGGACTCAGATCGTTAATTGGCTCCCATACCAAAACCATATACGACCTTTGCTCATATACTAGCTTGTACCTCCTTTCGTCACCATGACATTTCCCCACCTTTTTTCTTTGTCCTCTGTTCTCATCCCTGAATGTGTATCAGGTCGTTTATATGTTGAATTTTTATTAAAGAAGATCAATTGCAACTGCATTGTTCTCATTATAGTTTCTGTCACACAGCCCCAAGACAATGCGAATAGACCTTTATTGCTGGCGCCACCTTGTGGCTGAATTTCACACTACGGTTTCGGGTTAGGAGTCTAAAAATCACTGTGTTGCATAGATTATAATTCAATGGGTAATTCCAATTACTGTAATATTGGTATTTATGCATGATATATTGTATTGAATGAGAACTATTATTTTCTGAATCAGCCATTCGAGCAATGTTTACTACAGGTAAATGTCAAGGATGTTAATACTCTAAAGGAAACAAAAAATTTAATAAGATACATGTAATATATATATATGATTGGTTCCCGGGCACAAGTAAAAATACTATTTCTAAAAATCTTCATTAAAATCAATTTACATTCAGCTAAAAGTTTAATTTTAAAATCATTTATTTAATGCATTGAAACCAATGCTAAAAAATTCCCTACGAATCAACATGAATAACGAAGGCTTAGTTGTGTCATTCATCTGAAAAGATCGGTCGGTTCAATCATTGTATTATATTCTGATAACTATTGTGTTAAATCGTTTGGACGGACTCCGTGGTCTAATGGTAGCGTGTTAGATCACAGATCACTATTACTCGTGTTCGAATCTCAGCGTGGGCCTCTTTGACTTTGCTTCATTACCTCTGGATGTCGCTCGGCTCATTTAACCTACCATGTGCACAAAAGTGACCGTAAAACACCAATCATCATCACCTTTGGAAAGACACAATCGCAAAAACTGAAATACTAGTCTCAGTCTCCGTGTAATATGAAATAATTTGCTGAAGGATTTCCAGTATTTACCGTTAGTGAAAGGTTGCCATCTCCTATTAACAGTAGGTGCCATAGCTGTTCCTAACCAGAGACTGCAGCTGGTAACCGATGCAAAGCATTTCGCCAGGATTGGTCTATTGTTTCAGCTAGTAGCTAGTAGACTCCTGAAATGGATTACCTGAGACAGCTTTCATTGCACGCCTAGCTAAATGCTGTTAAAAAATAGCCTGGGTAGACATTGTGTGAACCGCCAACAAGGCCCCCCAAGAAGACTTGTTTAATGTGGCGCTGGGTCCATAACATGATAAAGTATCTCGGCGGTTTTGTTTCGGACTGGTTCCTGAACAAACACGCATTTGTCCGATCATTTTCCTATTTCCGTGCAAAAAGTTGGATTCGCGCGATAATAGGCGAGTTTGAACCCGTTCATTCACATTCCCATCATAACCAAATGCCTTAGAATACTATACAAACGCGTACATTAAAGTTATATCTTCCCTCAGAAAAAAATTCATCGTTTAAAAGATCCGATCGAGCAGAAACCTCACTAACCTTCCCTAAAAAGATAACTGTTAATGATCGTAGACTGGATTTTGATCTGATTTCCACCAGAAAATTGTTCATGATAAACGCCAAATATCTATCAATCACTGGATAGTGTTCTGATCTAAAATAATACCAAAAGCTACTGCTATAACAATTTCAGATGTTATATTTATAATAATAACTAAATGTAAGAACCATGTTTGAAGGATGGGAGATATTTTGATAGGCTGGTGAGCTTGGTTAATAAATGTCCATTTTGTATTAGGCACTATAAAAATAATATCTTGTTTCCCATGGTTTTTGTTTTGAAAAATGGATAGGTAGGCTTTTATTTGTATTTTTTATTTCAAACATTTTGAGAAAATATGGGCATTTATTTCTATGTTTTAAAGTGGCTTGGTGCCTGTGACTTAGTGTTAATTACAAAAGTCGAAATAGTTTTTAAATATCTCACAAAATAATTTTAACAACCTTTGAAACGTTACATTTAATATTGCACCTACAACCAAAAACGGCACCTGGATTATATTGTAGATCAAACTGGGGTGAGCAAGATCTTTGGA
This sequence comes from Paralvinella palmiformis, assembly GCA_025642065.1. Classification (NCBI taxonomy): domain Eukaryota; kingdom Metazoa; phylum Annelida; class Polychaeta; order Terebellida; family Alvinellidae; genus Paralvinella; species Paralvinella palmiformis. Next base: position 151,598 of record JAODUP010000078.1, on the reverse strand, counting down.
ATGTACCCGGAAAATAACAATGCGTGTAATGAAAAATACACGTGCTTTTAATTTACTAAATGTGATCACGACTCAACAGACGTATATAAGCCATTGGATAAGGGTCATGCGATGTATGACATCAAACTCAAAGAAATGCGTGAAATGACGTAGTTTAGAGAAAGCCACGAGGGGCATAAAGGAGTATTTAGTGTCTTACGTTGTCTGTGGATTGTGACACGAGTGTTACAGCCACTTTCATGTACACGGTAGGTTAAATGGGCCGAACAGCTTCTATGAACATTGCAGGCATTGCTAAATTTCTCGTGCCTTTTATTTAGAATGTCAACGGAAACGATTTCACATTTGTACTTTAACCATTACCAAAAATTCAATCGATTATTTTATACATAACCATACACATTTCTACATACTATTATACCGCATACACATTAATTTATGCACACGGTAGCGCCGCCACCACTTATTAATGGCACACTGACACAGACTAACAGAGATTCATCGCCATCTGCTCACCACACAACATCATAGACATACATGTAGGTGTAAACAATTCGTTCAACATGGGACAAGAAAACAAACCTTTCTTCAAGTTGGTAGTGGCATATAAATGATACCGAATATTCATTGTATGCTTTCCATCTACCATCAACCCTTCCCAGGATTTGATGATTGAGTTTTAGCTCTTGATTTAAAGTATTACGAATGCCATATTTGACGTGCATGAACATCTGAAAGAAGACGCGTGAAGATCATTGCATTGGTGCCGCCTGGCGATCAAACCGCGAAATATGGAAACAGAAAAAACCCGGGAAATATGAATAGGAAATAAATAAATATATTGGGTCGGGCCTCAAAAGTTGGTCGGTCGGCGATGGGAAATTAGATATTTTAATGGTGCCTTATGATCACGTGACTCAAATACCCTCTCCTGAATGGCCATTTGTCTTTGATTTATATACAGTAAATAAAAACACATGGTCTTGTTTATATGATGGATTGCGCTATCCATTTCCTGTTTATTGGTTTGATGATGTGTTTTGCATTTTGTGTTAATACTATTATATAAATATGGCTTTCATAAATCATATTAACTATTTTCATACTTAGCTGGAGGAATTATATGCAGTTTTTGGTAACTTAATTGCGTTTTTCCTTGATCCTCTTTGTATGAATTATTACTGTCTTTGATATATTTTTTATATATTTGAAAGTTTCAAGATGAATAGACGGAATAATGTACCGAAACTAACTGATGTCTATGGAAAACACTATAATGATAAAATCTTTCTTTTTCAACCTGGGCATTGTTTTCAACAAGTGTTCTTAGTTGTGTTGCTAATATTGCTTCAGTCAAAAAGGTGCTTAGAAGGAATATATACTTTCATTTAAGACTTAAGGATATTATTTCCAAGTGTAATACTCTTACCAAAGTACCTATAGCATCTATAACAGTGTTGATTAATGCCATATTTAATTATCATTCTGGTGTAGGCCTTGATTTTGTTACTGGTCAGAGTACCTATAATCAAATGGAATATGAGATAGTGTGTACGTTGGCTGATATTCAGGTAGGAGAAGCTTATAGTCAAAATGATAATCTGACTGTCAGATTCTGACCCTAAATGATATGTAGTGGCAACAAACACGACTTTTGGGAACATATTCAGTCCCTGTAGTTGTTCCTCAATCCGCCAATATCATTCGTGATAATAGCTGTTATCTATTTGAAAAACGAACAATTAAATAACAAATTGCAAGTTTCCACGGAAGTCCCCGACGTCGCTCCGGAAACACCCGATGTACGCTGTGACGTAGATCATTCCACTAATCGCATTGCTTAGTACAATATATTATGGGAAAGGTAACGCAATATCATTTCATAATAACAATAATAATGACCGAAATGGCAAATTTAAAGCTTCCCCACGGAGACTAAATCTAAATAAATTAGCCATAGGTAAATAGTCTCGCGCTCTACCCATTTGGCCAAAGATTGATGAGCTGCTGCTGTTGTTGAATGGACATAGCAGAAGTCATCTGATTTATAAAGTGATATCCCATGCTGCTCTTATGAAAAATTGAAGAAACCTTAGTGATGATGTCTATGAATAGATTCCGTATTAATTAAAAAATGTAAACATAATTAGCAATGTTTCAGCAAGGTATTTGTCAATCTCTGTATCATGAAACCGAGAACTTTTGATCGATTGATTTTCTTTCGTTTCATGATCTATGATCATAAAACAGGGATCAGGCACGAAAGCACAGGCACCTTTCAAGTGCGTTCCCTTTTACTGATTGGTTGTTCGTAGCCCCCCCCCCCCACCACTCACAAGGGAGTTTTTTTTTTCAATTCGTTTACTTCAACATCCATAATACATATCAATGAAAGCAAACACATATAGAATGTTGAAAAGGAGGATGCTTGAAGCATTGCTTATATAATGCACCCCAAGGGCCTTAACATAGCATTAAAACATTCATGACAAATTTAAAAATAAAAAGATGTGGAATAGACATAATAATATTTTTATAACAAAATCCAGATAAGTTTAATTATGAAATAATAAATTTTTGTAGCAATAATATATTATTGTGTTTATTATATCATATATGTTGTATTTTAACATTGAACAATTAAATCACAAACATACCTCAGCATCGGTATCAGTCAAATAAAGAAATGAACACATTCTTAATTATGTGCTTAAAATATTAATTGTTTTAACATTGCGAACATTTGACATTGTGTGACAGAGTGTCAATATTAGGAAGTGCTGTGCACGCACCTTCGACAGGGATATTTTCTCTGATTAGTTCATTCACTTTGGCGCCGGGAGATTTAAATAGATTTCCCTGCGCCACTGTCTTGGCCACTTGGACAATGAAAGCAACGATTTCGGCATGAAAACCCTCCAGTCTGGGTACCCCCTAATATAAAACCACCGGAAAGAGGAAGCCGAACTATTTGCTAGAGTGCATTACGTCACCAGGGGGTGTTTAACGTTCCCCTTTATTTTAATCAATTCAGTGGAGACGACAGCGCTATTTAACGTAAGTAGGCACCCACGATGTTGTGAGCCGAGAAATTAATCCCTGGAAAAGTTTCGACCGCTTGATGGGATCGAACCTGTGACCCTTGACACAAAGTGCAAGGTGCTGAACCGCTAGACCACCGGAGCTCACTAAATCTCAGTGGCATTTTAAATATTTATTGACAGATAATTATTGACAATCATTTTGTTTTTGCATAATGCCAATAATGTGTCATGTAAAGTATGTTTTCTTACCTGGGCAATTTCTAGTTTGGCAGATGATCTGCTTCATTTAGCCTTGTGTTGCGTTTCCGGCTGATGAGTAGCTACTGGAGCCAAACCTAGTCGTTTCAGTTGGCCGCCCACAGGGTGACACTGAGGCTGTACTGTCGGGATACTGCCAGGCAACAATGTCTTTTTCCCGCTTCAGTGCCCCTCCTGACAACTCTGCCACCCACAAGGCTTCCATGCTGTACCATTGCGGTAAGAAATGGGCTTCGAATGTGAATTTCGAGTCGGCGGCTTGAAGTCAGCCCGTTTCACGCTAACAAAGCGAACCCTCTGCCTCCGCTGACCGCATGTCCAGTTTTAAGTAAATTCGCAAGGTCGATCGAAGTCTTTGGGTGATAAAAGAAGGTGTTTCCATGCAAATTTCCCATATACGCAAATGGCTTCTATAGTTGTGACGTCAGCGGCTGAGGCGGTTTCGTTCCGTTCAAATTTCGCGGTGAAAAACTGCATCAGAATATGGAGCATTCGAACAATATTTCTGGTAAATTCATTGGGTTTAAATAATTTTACCATCGTTTGTATCATTTTCAGACTATATTCTATACATGTAAAAAAAACCTTTAAAGAAAGTATTAAAGCTATCTTATGCAGTATACTTTCATTATAATATGATGCAGCTTTACCAGCTAGAGATGAAACATTTAAAAACACACACACTGATATATGGCTTGCTTTCAGTATTAGCTATAGGAGACTAATGGAAGGAGAGAAAGATTCGGTAGAATATAAATTTAAGTTTAGAGCAATTGTAATCGATATGATGAAGGGAGATTTTGAGTTAGCATAAACTGTTATTCTTATGTAATATAGAGCTACTACCCAATTCAGTAATCTTATGAATTCATTCTGCATCTGAAATAATATTGCTCGGAATGGAACTTTGTTCTTTTCAGACTCAGTTGCTGTTTGTAATTGTTTTTGCGTGTGATTTGTCATCTTTTGATAATATAAGCCAACAGGAATGAATTAAACTTGACTTGGATCGAAGCCAGTCAAGTACTTTACCTGACAGACCAAATCTGTATTTTAACATAGATAAAAGTTCATTATCGTCAACTGTATCAAATGCAGCAAACAGGTCCAGAAGAACAAATAATACTAGTTTATTTTGATCAGTTGGCATCATAATATCATTTTTCACCATAACCAAGGCTGTTTCAGTGCTGTGACTACTTTTATTATAGGCAGACTGTAGTGGTTCATTAAGGTTATTATTGAAAGTGTTGGTTTAGATGAAAAGCAAGTGTCTTTCTATAACTTCAGATAAAATGTAAGATTTGAAACAGGTCTGCAATTGTTTTGAATAATACAGTCCAAACTGTTTTTTTTTTAAATTAGTGGTTCTACAAGGGCAACTTTCATAGATCTTGGGAAAACACCCAGATATAATGATTTATTACCCATAACAAATTTTGTTATTGAGCTTATCAGAACATCCATACACTAAAAGATAAACAACTAAAAATATACAATGTCACAATTAGTCACATTGAATTTAGTACATGATAATATCTTACTTAGATCAAATTAATATGTATTTATAAAACTCAGTGCATATGATATATAATGCTATCCTACTTACATATAAGATCCTCAAGATTGTGCCTATAATTAACAACGTTCCTTTAGGGGTACACATGTGACAGACAATATTGCCTAAACGTATTATTATGGCATTATAACGATGATGATGATTATTGATGTTTTACGGCCACTTTTGTGCACAAGGTAGGCTAAATGGGCCGAGCGACCTCCAAAGGTAATGAGACGAAGTGAAAGACGAAACAACCTTCAGATATGCGCACGCCGGGATTCGAACACGGGTGGTAGTGATCTGTGGTCCAACACGCTATCGCTAGACCACGGAGGTGCCCTTTATGGCATTATAACAATGTGTAGGTTTCAATTTGCTAATTGTTTAACAGTACATACTGTTATGCTTTTGAGATGTTCCAAAATGTAATTTATTCCAGATATATTCATGCATGTGACAATTAAATACAATGAAATATTATGCTAGTCATCCAAATAATTAGGATATAGCAACTAAATGTTTTGCGGGTCATTGTAATTTCTAATTTGGAACATTTGTCATTTTAAATACACATAAAGACGTGTATTTGTGTAATACGAGTAGGTATGTCACCCCCCTCCTTAATTATCGATAATTTATATACATCATCTGGACTGGCTGTCTGATCTCAGATGATCCTCGTTCCCATGCACTCATTTGTTTACTTCCTTAAGTAAGAATTATCTCTAGTTCAGTAAAAGCACTAAATGATTGCCTTAAACTGAGATGTTGTCACATCAGTTGTGTGAAATATTGCTGAATATAATGAAAACACACACCATGTAAAGTATACCGATTTGCCCGGTTTGTAAACCTCAGCTATTACCAAGCCGTTAGTGTTTAGTGAACCGTTGATAGATAGGCTTCACACATTTTCCGGAAACACACGCAGCGTGATACAGCAAGCATTGTATTATTTAGAAATAACTAATAAATATTGACATTGATTGGAAAACAACGACATGAAAAGATATTGTCAGATTGCTGGGAATAATTAATAAACGATAAAACGGTGACATAAAGTCCAGACGAGATAGGGTTAGCGCCAATATGAAAAGATAATACTAAGTTAGTTAGGAACAAATTATATTTAGAGTTATCAATTAAGTACTGATACGAGATCTAAAATCAGTTAATATTTTAGAAAATGTTTTTTTCCTGTGACAGATAATTTATCTATATTTATCTTCATTGTGTGTATAAGATACTCCGTGACCGAACTATTAATGTTCTTCACCACAGATCTCTAGAACCCGGGTTTAAATTAGGTTTATGCCTGAAGAGTATTTCATCTCTCATATCACCTCTATTATTTCAGTAATTAGATGGCCCTATCATATAAAATAATAATAAAATTATAACAATAATAATTATCTTTATATTTACTTGTATATCTAACATTACACAATTAACATCTGATCGTGATTAAATAAATCAATTATATCCTAATTGTAAATGGCGTGTATCATATCAATTAATAATAATGATAATAATAACACGTGATATTTATATAGTGCCCTATCTAGTTAGATGACTTCTCTAAGGCGCTTCACAGTCGTATTATCATTGACTGTTTCAATCCAGCACATACCTCAACTGCCAAGGGAGCATATAATTAATATCCTATTTACATAAGTAAATATTAGCTGTTTTAGTACTGTCATTTAAACTCCAGTGTATAACTCTACTTGAAAATAAATTAGTTAATATCAGAATGACACTAAAACAAATAGAAGATAAGTGACAGTACGTTGTGTGTCATTATCGATATCTAATTGTCATATGTTGATGACACGTACACAACTCATAGTTAAACATCTGATTTATGATATTAGTCATTTTTAATTAAATTGTTGGCTTTAAAATAATCCGCTGAAATATTGGATGTCGAAACTTTGGAACTTCGGTATTAGAATATTTTTGTCGGATAAATGAGATGTCGGAACATTTAGGTTGTGAAAATACAAAGCCGTCTATCCTATTAGTTATATAAAAGAAACATTATTATTGTCTGAGTGACGTGTTAGTTGTCTGTCCTTGACCTGTCTGGATGACATGTCAGTCTGATGTCGTCTCTCTCTCTCTCTATCTCCATATGTGTGTGTGTGTGTGTTCAGACACGTCTGTGTGTGTGTATTCAGACACGTGCGTGTATATATATGTGTGTATGTGTTCAGACACGTCTCTCTCGCGCGCTCTCTCTCTCTCTATCTGTGTATGTGTTTGTGTATTCAGACACGTGTATGTATATACATATATATATATATGTGTGTGTGTGTGTTGCTGTAATAAAGGTAATTATTTTATTATATTACGTCATTATGAGACAATAATAAAATAATTAATTATAAATGACAGTCTCACTGATGTCATAAACATGTCACGTATTCTAGGTAAGATTGAATACGTTTATATGACATAGTATAATTAATATTAATAAAATAATAATATCTTCGAAAGATATTATTATATTGATGGTTAGAATTATTGATCTATGTCACTTAAGAAAAGTAAACAAAATATAAAGTTAGATTACTGTAGCAGTTTGTAGACGTCCAAGTTTATATATAAACATCTTATATAATATAATATATAACTTATTTATGAGTTAGAACAATAATAAACATTATTAAATTATTTAATATTAGTAAAATATCTAAACAAACTGATATGTAACTTTTATACTTATTTGGTTTATTTTTATATTTATTGACATATTGAAGACAATTGATGAGAGTAAGTTATCATAATAGGAGATGTTACAGATATGGAACAACTTAAGTCAGAAATAGTAAGTTATATGTCTATTATTAGAAATAAATATTGTCAGTTTTATGGTTTATTAATAATGATAACACTTCTGTACGTAGCAATCTCTCTGTCTATCTATCTGTGTCTATATTTATCTATCTTATTTCTCTCTATCCATCTATCTATATTAGTAACTACAGTATTTCGCTGTTAGTCATCCTTTAGTCATATATCTCAAGTATGACTAGAGTTGAATATTTACGAATTTCTATATCTTTCAGGCTCCACCTCTTTTTCCATATATATATATATATATATATGTATATATATATATATATATATATATATATATATACTCATTTGCACGTCAATGTACACACACACACACATATATATATATATATATATGATAAAAGATACATTATATTAATAAGATTTATTGTATTAAAGAATATTAACATAATCTCTTTTTTTTCTTCATTTTGTTTAACTTTCTAGAAACAAATGACGTATGAAGTGAATAAACATTTGTTTGAATTATGGAAAAGCAAGTTTGATGATGGATATTTCGTGGACTTTGAGTTAGTGTTCCGTGACTGTAGCTCATCTCTAAATGTCTTTAATGATAATAACGAGACCAGTAGCTTATCTCTAACTGTCTTTGGTTATATGACGGAGTTAATTGACTCTAGTCATTTGATGGATATCAAAATCAAATTACTAGAAATGATCTCAAAACAATTCTCTTTACAACAAATGTTCCAACATCAGTGTCTGATTGATGATGATAACTATGATGATTTATAAAGAAATGTCGTCCTCATCAGTCAGATACATCAAAGAAGATACTTGATGTAGTGAAGTTAGTCACAGATAAAATGGGATGTCAGTATCCTATGTTGAGCTGTTATCTTATACGTGCTGGATCCTGTAGTGATGGCACCAAAATTGGTAAATTAAATGGAATGGATTTTATTTTTGTTTTAAAATATAATTCTACTAGAGATTATAATCTCATAATTGAGGAAGATTTATATTGAGATTTAGAATGTGTAATCACCCCGTCTGTAGACTCTGATCTACATCATTATTGTGATGATGATGATGATGATGACGGAACATTAGATGTTGAGCGTTTTAGAGATGACTTTAAAGACGCTTTATTTCAAGTTATACAAGAGAGTTGTCGTGAGATGGAAGTTAATTTTGGGGGATTTTTCAGACCAAATTTTAGCTATTTTATAAAGAATGGTCCAGCATTAACTGTAAAATTAGAGGATATTAGTGTCGACTTTACGGTCGCTTTTCGTGTACCATCTCATGTGATGTACGAAATATTACACCGTAAATGTCGACCTGATATCCTCAGATATGTAAAACGAAATCTTAGACATTATCTATCTTTAGGATTAGTTGTTTTATCAGGTTACGGTCAGCTACAACTATCAACCAGTTTATTAGAACGTAATTTAATTCGTCACAATCCTGTCATTAGACAGACGTTGATTGTGATGAAATATTACAAAGATCATTTATTTAACATCTTCTCTCCATCATTTATCTATTATTATAAACATGTAATAGATACAGTTAGAGATGATATCTGTCGTTTAATTGATGAAAATGGAGATCTTTGGGGAAAATATAATGAATATTGGATGGACGTGGGTTGGTTAGATGAAAAGTTAGAGAGAGTTACGGTCATATATCAAACCCTTATATCATTGAACCAACAACAGAACACCTCGTCAACGTTAAGTCAACAACAGAACATCTCGTCAACATCAGGTCAACAATTGTATAAAAAAGAGAAAAATTGTAGACGTATAATATTTAATTTGATTAAAAGAAATGATGACATCCATCCATCTTTGTCAGATATGATTAATGAGGAAGTAAAGCCTTTTATTAGATGTCCGTCATATATATTTAAGTTATTGATCATAAAACAATATTTTAATAACCCTGAGATGACGACGTCTCAGCGTATGAAGTCCACATTACTGAAATATTGTCAACAAGGGACAGAGGGACTACCAGTATTATTTGAAGATCTTCATATAATGCATCCATTTCTGGGAAAATGTGTTAAACTGATGAAAATATCTGATTGTTTAAGATAACATATGATAAAATAGATGATTATCAACATCGTGGATACAGCCACACGTGGAGTTATTGACGTACCTAGAATCGCCGACACACCTAGAGTCACAGACACACCTAGAGTCACAGAGTCACCTAGAATCGCCGACACACCTAGAGTCACAGACACACCTAGAGTCACAGAGTCACCTAGAATCGCCGACACACCTAGAGTCAGACACACCTAGTGTCACATACACACCTAGAGTCACCTAGAGTTGCCGACACACATAGAGTCGCAGAGTCACCGACACACCTAGAGTCACAGACAGATAATGACGGAATTTTATTCAGTTTGAAGAAAGGTTTTCATACAAAAGATAAGTTTATATATAATATAGATCTAGATCAGTATCTAGATACCAGTTATCTAAATGATGTTATAGATGTGTTATCTAGATGACAATAATCTTATTGTAGTTACTATAAGAAGTCTCCAGATGATTACTAAAGATGGAGATAAAGTAAATCCTTTGAAGGTTGAGATATGATAACAGTGTTTGATATTGAGGGGGGGGAGGAAGAAGGAGAGCTAACTGGAGGATGTTAGATGAGTATAGTAGAGTGATCGATGAGGATAGACTGATGTTGTTATGTTAGTTACCATTGTACATTGAAGACAACTGTATTTATTGACATCAGTGTTGGGTCTGATGATAATAATGGAGGTCAGAGTTGATTCGTCACCAGATATCTACAAATAGATAGGTCAGACTCTTAATGTCAATATTGATGACATCCCTGACCAAGGTACGGCTCTGACACAGGTGAACATCACGTGTGATGGACTCACAGATGTTACGCATAAATCAGTTGAACAGATACCCGATCAGCAACATTCCACTTATAAGGGGAACTTTCAGAAGAAACACTGGTGGAATAGCGACTGTTTTGTTGTCAGAGACGTACAGAGATTTTTGTACAAACTCTGTCACTGAGTGGAGGGTCTACGAGAAGGGCATCTGTATACATGTTACAAGCTATATAAGAAAACATATCGTGATAACCTGTCGTAACCCCGTTAACATCACAATAACACAAAAATTCAAACAGATGGAATCCTTCTATCTTGGAGTGAGGAACACGAACAAGTTCGTCGTAGTAATTGCATTATGATGTCAGGTTGAGTACTTTACAGAACTAGAATGAAACTGTTTGTTTGTTTTGTGGTTCGGGGAGAATCCCCAGGCTGTCGCTCGATCAGCACAGCCTCAATGTTGGATTGGTTGAGAAACCTCCTCCCCCACCACTCACATGAGAGCAGTACGGAAAGATGGAGCCGAAATACCCTGAGGGCGGTCACTGCCAGAATGTTTTACGTCCTCAGGGTTTTTTTTAGCGTTCCCCTTTATTTTAAATAATTCAGTGGAGACGGCAGCGCCATTCAACGTGGTCAGCCACCCACGATGCTGTGAGCCGAGAAATTAATCTCTGGAAAAGTTTCGACCTCTTGCGAGGTTCGAACCTGTGACCGTTGGCACCAAGTGCCGGGTGCTCAACCGCTAGGCCACCGGAGCTCACTAGTATGAAACCATATTTTCGCTTGATTATATATACCTCATTGGTTATATAGACCTCATTACTCAAGCAGAATGATTGGTTATAACAACGAGAGATACGCGGTATATATAGACTTTACTTTGACATAACCCATGCTCCATAGTTATCTAAACAAACTCCATACCGAGTGCGTAGCCGACATTGATGGAGTGAATGTCGACCATGTTAAATGGACTATAGATACTAACGTAGCAGCTGTTCTTTGTGACACGTTAATGTTGTCCATACGATTTGATATTATACTATGCAGTCTCTTTCGCCAAAGGTCTTCTTGAAAAGGCAGAGCATATATCCTCATCCTTGAGGAATGTGGGGAGCATGAGTTCCACAGTTTAGATTTGTAGCCAACAGAGGGAACACTATGGTGGCGGTACAAACACATGACGTCATCGACTACTGTATGAGTAATGGTTCACCAGTTTACGTGTGTACTTTAGACGAGAGGGGCATTCGATGCAATTCGTCATGCCATTTTGTTTTCAAAAGCCCTAGACGTTATTCTCATCGTGTACAGATAACTTGTATATTGGTATAACCGGTTAACAGTATCCTCAAGAGTAATGAGTAATATAAATACATCACAATCCAACAAGACATGACACCTTCGCAAAGACAGCAACAATGAGAACTAACATTTAAAGCGAAAAGAATGACAGATAATGAAACCTCGGGAAATTATGTGCATCGAGTAAGAGGCCAACCAAGAGCGACGAGAATTCGAAAGATGAATATAAATTAATGAGAAAGATTACGAGTACTGTAAATAGGTCAGTCACTGTCCATAGTTCACATCATGTAAACATTGTACCGTTTGATGCTAATAAAATAAGTTATATACATGGAAACACCTTATCAGGACTCCATATGGTTATCCATTAGACTGTAAACATTGGTAATTTGTGAAAAATAATAAAGGAAGCGGCATAGTTAAACAAGTCTCATATCTTTATTGTGGGAGATTTCAATAACACATAAATTGAATATAGATGCGAGTCAATCCAAGGAGATGAGGCTGTGGTCGAGGAATTCCAACTGGTTGAGACTTTAAGAGATACCGGTATGCATCTATACCACCATATAGACGACCCTATCAGAGGAAACAGTACAAATCAATCAGGATTACTAGACTTATTATAATAGACTAATACTCACTAATGAGGAGGGGATGGTAGATAACATTAATCACTTGTCATCATTAAGGAAAGTTTCAACTTCAACTTTGCAAGATGGCAGCAATTGAGAAGACGATTGATTTATGAAAAATAGAGACTACAACAAAATGAAGGACATTTTTGGGATGATTAATTTGTAGGATTTGATGGAATGGAAAAGGTTGAGGCACAGTCGAAATCACTCGTGGACAAACTTAGGGGTGCAGAAATGGAATGTGGGCCTAGTAAGATGGTTGACGCATATGCAGATGTCCGTCAGCATCAGAGAACTAACATGGATAAATCAACAGTACAAGCAGAAAAAGAAGAAAAAAACATCGAATGTGGCAGAGATACCTGGAAACGAGAGACTCAGTCAAATACAAGGGATATACGAAACAGCGAAACAAAGTAAGGGAAATGACCAGTAATTCAGACGCAAGAAACTACCGACCAGTAATGGCCAATGTATACTGACTGTTTTAACGGGTATAGGTTTCTCTTCCGATTACTACTGGCATTTTTTGCATTTAGCAACGAGAAAGCATTTTTTATAGTAAAATTCCACCAGATTTATGAGTATTATTTGATGCCATTAATTTCCAGCTCCAAGATTTGTCAGCCAATCAGCGAGTGATACGTCACCAGTGCTTTGCGTACCAACTTCCGGTTATGGTTCCAACATGTAAACATACCGGAATCTTGTGTCGGATTACTTTGTATATTGTCATAATTAGCCGGTCATGGCCTCAACTATTCCACCTTATGATTTTGAACCAGTATATTCTAAACTATCAATTAATGAAAGTACTAAGAGTGACACAGAAACAGTTCATAAATACCGGGAACAATCAACATCCAGTCGCAGCTGTCAGCTGTCATTTCAGAATGGTGTTCGTGCTATAGCCAATATAAAGTCAATTTTGTTGTGAATTATCAAAACATATACATGTAGCTTAGATCTTGTTACTTCAGACATTGTATTTGTAGATCTATTCTAGAATTTAAATCTAGTCTGGGATTTAAATAGCCAAGACAGAAGAAGTTATTAAAACAATGGGCCATATCTTTATCTGAGTTGATATTATTAGGAAGGATAGTTTGACTTTTATGTAATACTTTATTCACAACATTGAAAACAGTCCTTTGATTTCCCTTGGATGCTTTGATCTTTTTATTATAATATTCAGATTTACCAGAGGCAAGGGTATTTTTAACAAGAATTTTACTGACCTTGAATATTTCAAAATGAACACACAAACTGGTCCTGATCCACAGCCGCTCAAAATACCTTCTGTGTCTCTTTGCAGCCTGTATATTCTTATTGTACCATGGAAGCATTAGTCTGCTTGGCATTTCCTTTGTCCTTAAAGGTGCATGTGCATCTACAATGTCTCTCAGTGTACTATCATAGAGATCCACCAGATGATCCACATCATCCGGTGGATCCAATACCAGAGAAGAGACTCGCAGATCAGCAAGAAAAACCTCCTTGTCAATTGACTTATATCTTCTATATGAAATAACTTTAGCTGAAACAGATTGTTTCTGTAAAGATACATTAATGCCAACAAGGAAATTATTAGACAGCATGGAAGACACAGACACACCTTTAATCAAATTGACATCATCATGGGAGATGACAAGATCTAAGATGTGACCATATATGTGTGTTCTTTCTTGGACATGCTGCCTGAGATTGGCAGATCTAAGAATGTCAGCCAGTTGTTTGGTATCTGCATTCCTCTGGCAATCCCAATGTATATTGAAATCACCTAAGATCAACAGATGACCACTGTTGGTAGAAAGAGAGTCAATAAATCCCGAAAATTCCTTGAAGAAATCTGCTGCTTTCAGGCCATTTTTCTTAGTGGGTGTAATCGGTAGATAATAGCTACACGAACACAAGATACAAAAGTCAGTTGGTAATTTTCAAAAGACTTAGCCTGAAAACGCAAATGGGTTTCACACTTCAAATATCACCGAGAAGAATTCAGACTCCCCCACCTTTCTTGTGAATCCGAGCTGCATGATGGAATGAATATCCAGCTGGAGTCACATCACCAACAATGTTCTGGTCTGAAACATTACCAGTCAGCCAAGTCTCTGTAATGACAAGAGCATCAAAATCCATATCCTTAATAACATCAGATATTTCATTAGATTTATTACAGATCGACTGACAATTTATAAGACCAATACTTACATTTTGTACAGCTGTGCCATTAAATGGTGTTATTGGCACAGTGATCAAATTACTGGCATCAGACCCAATCTGCTTTGGATGTTTTCCACTATGTGGCGCATCGCTAAACAAATGGTATTACCACCATATGGTCGTAAGGCAAGCAACTGATCTCTAGTATAATTCATTATAATTATAGAAATAAAATAAGTGAAAATTAAAAATAAAACATACACATGCAAAAACCGAGTTCTTATGGGAAACACTACAGTGCCAGTGAGCGATAATATAGAGCGTCAAATGAGCAGTTAAAAAGGAAATACAAGAAATACAAAATAACTAAATATAATCAATTTATATTGATATAAATTAAATCTATATGACGTAATATGCAAAATACATCAGTTTCACTGGTGTAACTTATCTAATAGCTGAACTATCCGAGAAATATTCCGCTGCCATTACATCGAGAACCGGACATAATTCCCGCCATACAATTCTCATAATGATGACACTATTAGCCCAAAACTGTAATATATTGAGATGTGCTTGATTTGTCAATGATTAAACAGCTAACAGCATAAACATCTGATGCGTGGTAGAACTATTTTCGTGATCTTCTCCATAACCAACCAGATACACGAAATGACTTCTGTCATCAAAAATGTCCAAAATGGCAAACAACCAGAGATTGATGACCTGTCATACGAATAAAATATGATAAACTATATGTGTGTTATGTTCAATGCTATCTTGAATACAGGTATTGATATAATTCAGTGGTGTGAGGCAATAAATAGTTCATTACACCAAAAATGTGTACAATCAGTAAAATATTCACGAACGTGTTTGAGCAATAGATTGGTTGCATGGGCTGAACTAAGCGGAATCTTAGGCGAGCCAGAATGTGCATGCCGCAAAGATTGATCAACTGTAGATAACATTTTCACGTTGTATGCAATTGTCAAAAAAAACCTTGGCAAATGTGGTGGTAAATTTTAAATAACGTTCATTGATTTGTCGTGTACCTTTAACACTGCGTCACATTCTGTATTGTGTTACAGACTGTTACAAAATGTTATACGTGGGATAATATTAACTGTATTTAGATCTATGTATTCCCAGTCGTACTTGTATCTTGTGTTAAAACATTGAACGGTCTAACAAATGACAGACATGTTGGACTAGAAAAACCAATTAAAGGTCTTCAGAAATGGTGGTCAACTTAGACGTGGTGAGAAAATGTATTTTAATGACACTGAATTGGAACAAGTTAGTCATTATAAATGTCTTAGTATTGTATTTAGTTCAAGATTATTTTGTTCTGTACCACATCAAACATTATCAGCTCAGGTAGACAAGTCTGTATTTACACCTAAACGTATTATTAAAGGTATCGGTAATTTCCCTATTTCCTTGTCTCTCAATTTAAAAACTTGTTTCACTAATATTATTATATGGGTCTGAGATTTGGGGTACTCAATACTGAGAGTTAATATAACTTGTACATAAAATGTTTTGTAAATATATTCTTGCTGTATCGTACAATACTTCAAATGTATCTGTGTTTTGTTAGATCTTTCCATAATACTATTATCACTGTTATATAAATATAAATATGTGAAAATTTGGCTAAACAATGTTCATAATAATAACATAATAACACTAGACTGTGTAACTCTCTCTCTCTCTCTCTCTCTCTCTCTTATATATATATATATATATATATATATATATATATATATATATATATATATATATATATATATATATATATATATATAGTTAAAACAATCAGACGAAGTTAGAGGAAACACATTGGCATATGAGATTAAGCTATTGTTGTATTAATTTGGTTTTGGGCATGTGTAGCACCAACAAGGGGTTGGAAGTGTTGATGTGTTTCTACGTAATCTCAAGCAAAAGTTACTTGACACTGCAGATCAAAACTGGCATATTGATGTTACAAATGATGGCAAATTAAACTTGTACAGACTTCACAAATCATCTCTTGACACTGAAACGTATTTATTGATAAATATGCATTGGAAGTACCGTACCACTTTAGCACGATGTTGATGTGCAAGTCACAAATTGGACATTGAGCGTGGTCGGTGGTGACTACATTTTGATAGGTCGCTATGTTTTTGTAAATTTTGTTGAAGACTAATACTATGTGTTATTAATTTGTCCTTTGTGTAATGATATTATAAACAAATACATTGCAACACTTTTTAGGTGTTTCTTTTCATCAGACGTAATTTATATTCAGATTGTATCAATTAAAAAATACATTCGTATTACAGTTTGGGCTGTATTTATCTATAATATGTTCAATAGTCATGCAAATTAAAAATATTCCGTATAAAGTTTTCGCACCTTTATAATGTAGCACAACACAATTGTATATGCACATGGGCTTGAGGCCTTTAATGAATAAATTCAAACCATAGCATACAAGTTGGGACTCGTTATGATCATTTTCTTCAAGATGGCCACCGGAAAGTAATTTGGTTGTTATATAATCGCTAATTATCCAACCCATAGGCAATAGTTGTAGAAATCAAATCGAAGCAGGAAATAGTCGAAGAACCGAAATGACTACGTTTGTGTTGGTCATTATTGAGAGTTTTTGATGATTAACCGTAAACAAATAATTGAAGGACTACTTACTGTGGAAATAACATCCAGGAATCTAGATCCTCTGTGGCCTCATAGGTAGAGCGTGGGACTATTTACTTGTGGCTACGGTCATTCTGTGCCGGAGGTCACAGGTTCGCGCCTCGGTCGTGGCACTATAGTAGGGGGTGTTTTTCATCCAGCCAGGCAACTGGCAAGTTTTCTCCATCGAACATGCCATATATTCTAAATTTATTTAGAATTAGTCTCCGTGGGGAACCTATAAATTACAGACCATATGGGTCTCCCTGATTTGAGGTTTATATATATATATATATATTTATATATATATATTATATTTTCTGCAGCGCAGCAACTTTGGAAGTATCTTTATCAAATGTGAATCATGTTAGGCTAAAGTTAGTACAGTTACTGTATAGAAGCAATTTCGTTGTTCTACGAGTGCCTACTGTGAGTACTTACTGTGAGTACCTATGGTTTAGGTGTAGGGATGATCAGTCGTGTGTATGTCAAAATGCATTCTATCTTATTTCCAAGAGAGGGCGCTCCAACTGGATATTGGTCGAGACAGACCTATTTAAAAAGAGTAATCATTACATCCAAAACTGGCGTTGAGTACACTCTTGTATTGTATGAGCTCGTGATGTCAAGTAGCTACATCCGGCATCCATGATATGATATGAATATGCACCAAGATGAAAACACACATAATAATGACGTCATTATTTTGGACCCCCCCCCATATAAATGTAATTCAAAATATAGATAATAATAAACCATAAAATAAATTAACTAACATTAAGATGGAAAACAATTATATTTAAAAAGGTTTCTTCTACTTTTTTTAATTGCAAAGTCTTTTATCAGATCCTCAAAATGAAACATACCAAACACATTTGCTTCTATACATAGTAGAGATACGGCATCGAGCTTGCGTTGTTATAAATTTGTTCCAATGGGATTTTAATATACTTCAACTGAGAAAATGAACGCTCAGCTGAGCAATTTGTGACCATTAATGTTAAAAATATACCAAAGGCAATGTCTACATTTGGAAAGGCACACTCAATATTGTCTTCTAAAATTATTTTATAAAGTTCAGCATGACTGAATCTTGTTTTTACATTTTTGTTGCACTGAAACTATGGCGCACATATGAGTGAAACTGCTGGAGCTCAGCTGAGAAATTAGTATGGATAAGCATCAATCAGTTTTTGACAACCTTGAGATTACCTTTCAATTTCAGTAGCTGATGAAGTCATTGAAATAACATTATGTGGCACATCACTTAGAAAAGAAAATATCTCTGATATTTCTGTGTATATCTTTCCTCCTATTCTCATCTCCCTCATTGTCACTGGGTACCTTCTTTCTGATATGTTTGCGAGTTTGAGCTGCTTTATAATTAACATCTGGTAGCATTTCCTTTGTAGGTGCTTCATATCTTTCAAATTCAATTGGTGAAGTGCACAGTTGGTCAGCTAATGGATCCATACAGATCTGCACATAGTTTAAGTTCAAACCTTTATTCTGTTGAAGTTGGTTTACTCTATGGAAATTTAGGAAAATCTCATTCCAAAACTTCAACATAAAAATGAATTCTAGTTCTTGCATCTTATTTGGAACAGTATTTTTTTTCTCTTCTAGTGTCTTCCTTTTGTGACTGGTCTTCGGCTATACAGTCTAACGCTTTTGAATATTTAAAATAAAGATTTCTAAATTGCTGCTGTTGCCATAGCATGTGCCTCTTGTATGGTATCAGAGAGGGATTTTAAGACACTCATTACCAATACAATCTTTAAGAATTTTCCACCATTTGGTTGAGGCTGAAAAAAGGACACAGAGTATCTGCACCGTAGAGAAAAAATTAACCGCCTCTTGACAACAGTCAACAGAACTTCGACCTACCAGATTTAGTGAATGAGCTATACAGGGCACATATATTGCAAACTTGTATTGCAGAGATTCTGCTGTATCCCCTTATAACGCACAGACATGTTAGCGGTGTTGTCGTAAGACTAACCCCCTGCATTTTGAAAAGTTTAGCTTACAAACTTTACAGGGGCCAACTGGTAGCGCTGTTGGCCATTGATCTATGGCACCTAGGGTCAAACCCCAGACGGGCTATATCAGAACGGTCTTTCATCTTTCACTTCGTCTCATTACCTTTGGAGGTCTTTCGGCCCATTTAGCCTACCTTGTACACAAAAGTGGCCGTGAAAGAGCAATATTTTTTTACACTTACAAAGTTCGCGTAAGTACTACAACACCTGATTTGCCATTTCCTCACCGGTATGGATTTTCATTTCCATAAAGGTTAAAAAGTGTTCAATAGGATGTCCATAATTTAAGTACAGTACTTAACTGACAGAAATGGATCGAACTGACTCATGAGCTGAAGGAACCTTAAACAATTCCCATTTTTCAATGATATAAATATTTCTTCTGTTCCTTGAAAAGCCAAGTCGCGTTCAGCAAACATACGAATATGACCAGCCTCAAGACATGTTCCCAATAATCACACTCTTCTTGAATTTGTTTTCCAACCGTTGCCCCAACTCTAAACCTTGTCTGCGAGTTAAGTATTTTAGCATAGTCTCGGTTAGTGCTTTTTCATGGTGATTAATTTCGCCAGTCACTGAACCTTTCTCTTGTAAGAAACGTGAGAACATTTTAGAAGCAAACTATTTACAAACAAAACAACATCGTGTTGATGGTTAATACAATAATCATTCACTCTTGTATTTCTCATCATTGGGTTTTTTCCCAACAAAATGTTTCTGCGAACAGTATCTTACTGGTTTGCCATTACTAAAATGTCGGTAAGACTTGTTAAATAGTCCATTGTAGTGTTGACAGTCACCGAGTGCATGAGCATTTTAATAAGCCACGTCATCAGTAGATAAATCAAGTCACAACCCTGGATCTTTTGCTATATTTACTTCATCTTTTACATACTGGATCATTTCATCAACATCACCGTGGCCAACCAAACTTTCATTAGTGAGACACGTGCTTGATAAACCTGCTTGTGACGTCACGATGATCCCAACGTCATCATATTTTGAAGCGATCAAAGTGGTATTTGTGTCCATTTCTGATGACGGAGATTGGTTTTCGTCCTTAATCGATATATCATGTTGCGAAACTTGTGTGAAGAAATCAGTCATCTTTAAAGTCTTGGTCAATTTTATATGACGTCACTATAACACCAAGAACTTATAGTTCCGATCATATAAACCACTACGAATATTGTTTAAACCATTTACCATTTCTGTGATACACCACCCCCCTTCGCTTGATGCCCTAAGTACGTGCTTATTTTGCTTAAGAGTTAATCCAGCCATGGTCACTCACTTTATCCCCAAAAGATTGTTTAAACAAGACACTTTCTGCCAACGTCGTCCCGTGCCATGTATTATTTGTTTCCCTGATGTTAATTGCTGTATGTTTTAATTACTTTGAAATAAAATAAAATAGCTGACAAATAACCCAGCCTTGGCTCCAGTTATGGTTAATATTTCTGTGCTTAGGATCTGATAAATAGGTTGACAAAAATTATACTTTAACTTAAATGTTGGAAATGCAACATTTTTATATCAAAACCATCTTCAGTAATATTTGATAATATATCTCAGGAGTGTCAGGCTGTCAACACCGTGACATCATTAAACCAGAGACCTCAGTAGGCTAAGGTTTTTATGCCGACTGATACTAAAATATAAAATGTGCATTTTGATTGTTTGACATTTTTACTCCTGAAATATACTCAGAAACTCGACAGCGATATAGAATACAGGAGTCATTAAAATAGATCTTGGAAAACCGTGACCAATATTTTGGAGGATAGGAACGAGTGATATTTTGTGGATGGGAATCGGTGATAAGTTGTCAGTACCATCTTGAAGTGGATACACTGTCTAACGAACACCCAATTTAGTTTTTGAATGAGGGAAGTGATATAACGATGTGATGTAACTGGACCAATCTGAACTCACTGAAAGTGAATGATGTTATAACCAGATACGTCATATAACAGTCAGATACCGTAGTCTATATAGGAAAATTAACAAAGGCAGAGATCACTGTAAACAACATTCTGTGTTAGCATTGTTCTCTCAATAAGCCTGAAATCATTGAAGTACTTAATATCACGTTACCATCTGTCTTATTACAAACATATTATAGAAATCTCAGAGTATTATAAATACGTAAATCATACATAACAGGTAAGATATAAACATTACTTTATTGCAGTTTGTTGTACATCATATATAACATAATGTTATATAATAATACTATATAAATCATATATTATTATTATATATAACATGCTGAACATAATACAAACATGTTTGATTGCACATCAAGCTTTGTCTCAAAACATTAGCTTAATGTTATATTTGTTACACATCCTGTGAGAGAGCTCTTACTTAGTTACAATCATCATCATCATCACATTATAACAGAATCAACAGACCAGGAATAAATTGTCTTGGCCAAACAACATCAAGTTAATTAATATTACAACTGGTTTGTTATAAACATTAAGTCTTTCATATCCACATACTAGTGAGCATAAATATAAAAAGTAGAATTTAATTAATTTAACTGACCAAAAACCTAAATGCATTTCTCTAAATAACTCTTGTTGGTTTTTTTTATACAAGAGCAATGATAATTTAAAAAGCCGTTTTCATTAGCAACAAGACATGCTAAGGGTGGGTGGGTCGGGATCTACACCATTACCACCCACACTAATAAATGCTAAAACATTAACTACTTCAAGTAGGATTTCTGAACTCATCAAGAATTGGTTATTAGGATAAATTCCAATCTGGATATATCATATCAGAACAAAATAGCACCTCGCTGTACAAAACACATACGGTCATACATAGTCTCCTGCGTTCTTATCTGTACACAGAAAAACACATACGGTCATACATAGTCTCCTACCTAATTATATTTACATATTTACATAAATATTACCTAACAACAAACAAAACAAAGATGCTACTATAAAAAGTAAATAAAAATTTCCAAAGTACAAAACCTCTTGATTCATAAATTATTTAATTAACGCTAGACTACAGATTTAAAAAAAAGAGCAGTAAATAGTTATTTTATAATATTTCAGATGTCAACAATGATTGTCAGAGAAACAAACTTATTAAAAACGTATTCCAATTTTATGGGGTTTTTTTGTTACTAAAATACCTGTCATTAGTAAACAGTACAATACAAGACACAACAACCAAATATATTACACTATTGTTACTTTCTAGTACTACATTTAAGAATTCTGCTTACTTTATTACATACATTAATGTATCATAATGCATATACAGATATACAAATTAATTTTTTTATATAAACAGTTATTATAGTAAGTAGTGACACGTTATGACATTACAGTAGATAGACTGATATACCCTACGAATGTATAATCAGAAACTTTAGTTAATCACTTCATGGAAACATTACGTATTCATATCTGAAAAATGACCTTCTGTGTACGGTGTTATTGTTTTGTGGCCACTTTTATGTTTTTGGTTGGCTGAATGGGTTGAGTGACATTAGAAAATAATGAGGTGAAGTGAATGATGAAACATGACATGCTTCATCCTAGCTGGGGTTTGAACCTAGATACTGGAGGTTTGTGATCAACTTTGATATCAGTTAGGCCATGAAGACTATATACTAAGCACTTTATATATACATAAACAATGTAATGAATAGAAATGAAAATGCTTAATTATAAACAGTATATGTGATGATTGGAAAATGACATTAGGTATATTGCAATATAGCTTAATTCTGACACACACACACACACACACACACACACAACACCCTGTTTACTTTATGAGTGAATAAATAATCATTGTCATAATAATAATACATAATTATATCTAAACCAAAGATGTATTAGAAAACTTTATGAATTAACAACAATTATATATAGATTAGTTCACATCTAACTAACTACATGGCACATGATCATAGAATTGATACATAAATACAGAAGAAAAAAATGCACAAGATAAGCACAAAAATTTATAATTATGCCAATATATATTCGCATGCACATGGACAGACACTGGTATGTTCCTCTCAAATCACCAACACAATATTGGCAACTTTGTCTCAATTAATATGCTAAATAAAATGTTTTGATTTACCAATTGACAAAATCAGTTTGAATCAGTACATTTTCTAATATAGCAATTTCTGTATATTAACAAAGTATAATGGTGTGCTGAGATGGAGGAATGCTTTTTATCTCACGATTGTCCGAGCTTTTTGAATGAGTCAAATTAAATTATTTCATCCACACACACACACACACACACACACCAAGAGATGAAGAGAGAGGTGGATTGTTGGGTTGATGAGATTTGTTTGTGTCCTGAAGATTTTCAGGGTCTATATAGCACATTTATCAAACAACTATCATCTCAGGCACGAATGATAAATACACAATTGTAAAAATTAGAAAAAGATGCTTTAGATTAAATGTAGTAGACAGAAACTAAACTATAATTCTCTCATTAATTAGTCACATTCTAGAGTTGCAAAAAATATTTGTTATTAAAATATATCCTTCAACATTAGCTGATTATGCAACTTTTGTCAACAATTTGTGTACAAGATAATAATAATTATATAGAAGCTGGTAGGCCATTTGTAAGGACATGGGATATAATTTGATTCACAGACCATGTCTAAGACAACTCTGAGCTAGATATATAAACATAATACAGAATTCACATAAATCATACAAATGCTAGCAGTATTATAACTGAACTGTTGTTTCTAATCATTACACCATCACTTGCTGTTAAGAGTTGTTTAAACTTCAGTGAGATCGATAAATATGTAGCTCAGCAATAATAAACTAATATTCATAAATACCAGTTAAGTTTGTTCTAATGAAAAATATTCACATACAAAATAATATAGATTTATTTTCCTTTTCTGTACTAAAGAAATCTCCTCTTGCATTCAACTAGATGTTAACAAGAGTATCTGTGAACAGTATTGACTTTTGTGAATAATGAATTTATTATCCGAACAATGACATCTCAAAATATTTCTTGTTTTTCAACTGAAATGTTCATGAATACACACAAACACACGTACTTATGTATTTATCTTTTATACTTTTCATTCAGGATCAATGGGCCCACAGATTTATTTTCCCTTTAGTTATCATACTATAATAATGAATAAACTCTTTTTAATTCCCAATTTCAAACAATTGGAGAATGCTTTTAATTTTGGTGTTAGACATTGGTTGATAATCTAGTACTCATTGCTGTAGATGGTCGTCCTAGTTCACTTGCGGGGATGAAGTCTGTTCTTGGAGGTGGTGGACGATGTCCATATGTACCATAAATTCCATAATCTGAGAATGCTGGGCCTCCATAAACACTCTGGCTTCCATAATTACTGAAATGATCATAACATATACGAGTATATCAGTGCTGCCACCTAGCGAATATATATGTAGAGTAAGCAATTGAAAGATAACCATATGGCAAATGTATGCTGCAGGTAAGAGTTTAAGTTGTCTTTGTAAGTAAATGAATTAGTATTTAGTTATCTTGAACAAAACACATCTTAATATAGCATATTCCCATTTTAAGCCACCTGAACCAGATAACACAGATTGATACAATAACATACAGACTGCCCAAGGGACTGCCAGGGTGCAATACTAGGACCCCTTTAGTCAGTATTTACACAAATGATTTGCTTAGAAATTTGAAAACTGTTAAATGAATTTTATTTGCTGATGATGCAATGATATTTATATCGTTAAATTATACTGAAAAGGTTACACAAATCCATGAATAAAAAAATAAACATATTGGAAGATTGGTTTAAGGCAAAGAAATTGTCATTGAATGTTAGTAAAATGAACTACATATTATTCAGAAACAAAAACATGGAACTAAATGACCAAAATGATAAATTACTGATCAATTGGGAAGAGACAGTTTTGTTCTCAAAAACTAAATTCCTAGGTATTATAGTTGATGAACACCTAGAATGGAAAGAACATATCGATTTGTGTAAACAAAGAATTTCAAGTGGTAAATATGTTCTAACAGGCCTACATTGCCTACATCATTATTAATGACACACACACATATATATATATATATATATATATATATATATATTATAGCATGATACACCCTTATCTACCATATGGAATCATGTTTGGGGATTCAGCATGTAAACAACATCTGCATAAGATTGAAGTTTTACAAAAGTCATTCAAAGTCTACACAAGACTAGGTACAATGAACACACAATGCCATTATTTTACTTGAGTTGGGACTTTGAATGACCTTTTTTATTATAAAACTTCAATCTTACGCAGATGTCATTCACATACTTTATATTCTGGTCTGACCATAATGGCTGCCATCCAGTAATTTTGATTACCGTACTCATGCGAATAAGGGCCCGGGCGGCTATTGTTTTTGCTGACCGTTCTCCCCCGTGGCTATTCAAGCATGCCCTTATTCAAGCAGAGGCTCTTATTGTTTTTAAGACATGTTGGTGTCTGATATAAACGATTATCGTACTGAAAATATTGTTCATTCATCCAAAAACATGTCAACGTATGGTACGAAATTTGCGTTTTGATTAAAAGATAATAATAAGACTTGTCATAGAATTTGGACAATATTTATAGTAGTGTTCATGCACAACATATTTATAAATCAGCCAAGGGGATGTGTATCTTCATTTGTTTTCAAACAGGGGTGCTTATTTATTTCAAATCATACTTACCCCAGCCCCTGTTCGAGCAGAGGCCCTTATTCGTGTAAGTGCAGCATTTCCTTATATATATTATATCAGGTATGGTTCGAGATTATTATTGGGTCTTTTTTGTTACTGTTATAAGCATTACATATTTAAGTAATATTATCTCAGGGTGAACTGTCCCTTTTAAGATAGTCATATTTCTGGATGATTCTATTGTCTTTGTTAATCTTATTAAAACTATTATAATATTTATTAACTTTAATAAATCTACATTCAACTAATTATTTCAACAAATTCATCCACACAGAGCATAACAAATTAATCTGCATATTAAATCAAATTAAAATGTGCAAATGTTTTAGTAAAATGCCAATTATTTTTGTTAGACATCATCGTACACTTCCTCAAATCTCCTCCCATTTCAAAACCACTCCTATACATCAAACACTTCAAACACATCAAACATTATGGATAATTTTTTACTGGTACAGTATATTTTACAGAAGTCCAGAAAATGACAAACAAAAAGTGATCTAGACCTGTTTCTTTATTAATTAAAAAAAAACCATAATATTAATTTTTAATAAGTAAAAGCTGGTAACACAATTTTATTTGATAGTTGAATGCAGTTTACCAGCTGGTAAAAATAATCTGAAATAAGTAACACTGCCAATATTGGTTTAATTTATTCTTACCCTGGCTCATAAATATGATTTCTTGCAGGTCCTGGGTATGTACCATAGTCACTTCTGGCATATCCTGGTCCACCATAGTGAGATCCATAGATTTCTCTTGGATCATACGGATCTGGAGCCCATGGATCCTGAATGAAAAGTATGAAAGATAAATACATCAGTAAATGTCTGTTGGTGTGTGTGTGTGTGTGTGTGTGCATTTAATTTTACACTCTTAACTAGCCTATAATACTATAATAAAAATAATAGTGTTTTAAATATCAATGTTCTAAGGCACTTTACAATAAAAACAGAATTGTAACATGTTCTGACTCAGACAGGACAAAACATTTTATACAAAAATAGACAAAGAAGGTAGGTTATATATGTTATAAATTGGTTATTTTAAATTACCAGACAGATATAGTAAGTTAAATAAATATGTTATCAAAATATTATTATCAAATGTGCTTTAGTATTTAGCATTAATATTACACACACATTTAACTATCTATTATAATTAATAGTACTTGAATATGACAGAACATGCTGCATGCTATATTGAAAAAGGAGCTTATTTACTTTGATGCATTTTAACTTTGTAGTATAAAGGTAAATACCAAGTTTTTGATTGAATGCATTTGTTAGTAAACATGTCAAAATTATTACAGCTTTTAAAATATGGGAGATGGAATAAAGCGACATTTGATTACCACCTCATTAACTACTTTACACTTTAGTAAAAGATAATTAGCACTTTATATAATCAATAACATCAGTGAATCAATAATAACACACACACACCCACACCTGAAAACATATAGGTGGTACCAGTTCACAATATCCAAAGGACAGACTTAGATATAACACAAGACAGAAGGATAACAGTCCTGAGATGGGAGCTAGATGCCCCCAAAATGTAACAGAATCTAGATACTTTAGCCATTTTAAGTTTGTGGTATATCTTCTTGCCAGCTATACATTTCTAATCTTGTTTTTTTTTAAATAATATTTAATTATTAATGAAGAATTGTTTTATATAAAGAAGGTGTCCAATTTGGTTTTTAAAGAAGAAATGATCTAGTTCTGTAGAAGCCCCTCCCCCATACCACCAAGACCAGACACTACACAATAAAGTGATAGTATTATTATATCATTTGAAACAATAACAAATACACACCATAACATTTTATATGCACATGTAAACATATAATTTGTGTTAACTTAATTAAGAGTTCTACTACTTCCACAGTTCCAGACATAGCCATTAAAGTAATTAAATAATTGTGTATTATAATGTAGTAATTGCTCCTATGGCCTAGTGAGTAAGAGCACATGAGTTTCTTACTCGTGGTCAAGCTGTTTGGGAGCTCGGAGGTTCGAATCCCAGCCGTGACACTACAGTGGGGGGGAGGTTTTCATCCAGCCAGGCAACTGGTAAGGTTTTCTGCACCGAATATACCATATATTGTAAATTGTAACTTTGTTTTGAATTAAATCCTTAGTGGTGGAGCATTAAATCACAGACCATATGCATCTCCCTCATTTGCGGTAGCTAATAAGCCACTTAAAATAATTGCCATTTTGGCTATTATTAACAATCAAACAGACAAAACTGGACATAAAACTCAGTTAATAATACCTATGATTTTTTAAAGAACATGTTATAAGTTTTTATATATTTACAGATATACATATATCAAGTCCACATCAACTGATACTGTTTTGCTAATATTATTAAAATAATTTGTGTCATCCAATCTCTATATATAATATATTCTGAAATAATAAATATTCTTTTTTAAACCTATTTTTGTAGCTTCTGGACCCTTCCCGGGAGTTAAATACATCAAATACAGTCATCTCATTAGAGATGTATGGAATGTGTCATATGATACACAATGTGTCTTTTTGGAATATTTTATATGATGGATGCAAATTTTTTATTACGAATAACAAAAAGTGTGTGATTCAGTAAAACAAACATTACTCTTTAGACCGTCTAAACATATTGCCATCATGTCAGTATCAACAGGGATGGCATAAAAGTTCCCAGACAATTAACCCATGATCCCAAAATACTGTAGGGGGGGAGGGATGTTCTGCACATGGATGGCCTGAAATAACCTCTGCAATCCTCACCATTGCTATCAATGAGCACGTAATTCATCTTTTCTGAAACAGTACCATTTGTGGCTTTACGTGTAATCAACATAATCTTAAAAACCAATACAATGTCAGGTGAGATGATTTTAGTTTAAATTCAATTCAATCTTTTTTGTGCTTATTTTTGGTTAAACGAATGCTAAGGCACGACAAAACCAGACCAGATACCTATGCCATATTCCTTGTACGGAAAAAGTTTGTGATCGGGGGAACAGACGGATATGCATCCTGAAAAAGTGTCTGAAACATGATACTGTTGGGGCAGAATGAACTCCGTGGGGTAGAGAATTCCACAATAAAGGACCATCGTAGCTGAGACAGTTGTGAAAGTGTAATTTTGACTTGTTTACAGTAGGTTTGTACACAGGAACACGAAGGTACAGATTGTCAGGGCTGCTGCGCCTTGTGTTGACTTGGGAGGTGTAGCGTGTCAAATGAGAACTGAAGTATGCGGGACACGAGTGTGTAGAAATGTGTAAATAATAGATGCTATTTTGAAACGCATTTGATGTCTGACTATGTGGGTCAAAGAATTTTGGACACATTGTAGTTTTCTAAGATCGTGAGAAGATAAGGAACGAAAGAGAGAATTGTATCAGTTGAGCTTACTGGTGACTAAGGCATTTACGACAGTGACAGTGACTGCTATGTTTTCGGTGAGATGACGACTGATTCTTCTGAGGTCGTGAAGACACACAAAACCTACTCACCGATGCAAAGTGGCTCGAGAAGCAAAAATCAGAATAAAAAATAACACCTAAATTATGAGCGTTGTCCATAGGACTAATAACACTACCTAACATATCAACAGGGGAAAAAACAGCCAACTTTTCTCGTTGTGATTTGTTATCAAGTAAGATAAAATATGTTTTATCTGGATTTACATTTAGTTTCTTTGTTGTCACCCAGCTTTGGACATCTATAAGGCATGTTTGGAGTGTCGCAATTGCAAAATTTGTTGGTGTAAGTGATATATATATATATATAGCTGGGTGTCGTCTGCATAGAAGTGGTAATTTACTGTTTTGTATGTGGAAAGTATTTTATTTAGTTGTATACAAGGAGAACAAATTTGGGCCGAGAACTGATCCTTGGGGAACTACGAAGTGTGTATATTGTTCTTTATACACAGTAGACCAGTCTTAGTTGAGTGGCCAGTCTTCTATGCAGAATGGTAGTGGTTGCCTAGGTGGTTAGAATCCAAGTGTTGCTTGAGTTGCGATGCAATGACTCTCTCCACCAGCTTAGATATGAAACAAAGGCCAGATACTGGACCGTAATGTTTAAGGTCGTCCTTGGACAATGACGTTTTTTAAATCAGAGGTGTAACAAATGTTTGTTTCCAACAACTAGATACAAAACCATCGGCCAAAGAACAGTTTACTAATTTTGTAATGGAAGGTAGTAAGATATCGGAAAATTCTTTAACCAAATGCATGATTTTGTGTGAGAAGCAAACAACACTTTGTGGAGTTGCTCTTGCGTTATGGGTGAGAAACGTTCCAACTTAGCAGATAAGATGTCTGGCGAGATGGGTTGAAAAGACTGGTTTCTGAAACTATTGCGCATTTGCGTGATTTTGTTTGTGAAAAAAGAGCTGAACATATTTGTGATGGATTTGTCGTCTTTACCCTGAGGCAAGACAATTTCTGGTTTGCGGTGCAAGATGCCATTCAGTTCTTTCCACAACTTTTTCTAGTAGTCTAGAGTTGTTGTTGATGACGTCAGTATAGAAATTATCCTTTACATTGTTGATGATAGCATTACATTAACTGATTTGGCGTCAAAGCTTTGATCTATTGAAAGGGGAGGGGTTCTTTTCCCAGGTCCTTTCAGTTTGTCTACAAAACCGTTTGACTTCACGATATTGCTGAGTTATCCATACTGGCTTAGGTTTGATTAGACGTTTGGTTTTAAGTGGTGCATATCGGTCTAGTACTTAGGAAAGATTACTAATATGTCGAGCATAAACGTCAGAAGTATTGTCAGAGGGTGACGAAACAAAAGCGGTGTTGGGTAGATCGCACCTCATTTGATCACAATCTATTCTGTGATATTGATGATACATAATCTTTTTAACTGTGTATTACAACCAACACAAAAATGATCGCTGATACAACTAGTATTGGAAATATTGTCAATATCCGTGAAGTCCGAAGGAGTGATCAGACAATCGAAAGTGTCACCGTGGATGTGAGTTGGGAAATCTATGTGTTGGACCAGACTGCAAGAATCTAGCATTGATTTGAAATTCAAACTACTCACGGTGTCGGTATCCAAGTGGATATTAAAATCGCCACAGATTAACGTTGGAGACGATAAAGAAGAAAGGAAACCATAAAACGACATGAACACCGAGATTCCAGAACCAGGAGATCTGTAGATTGACGCAAAGTTTATCATATTGTTGCACCATTTTACAGAGACTACGACATAACAAATGAGCCAAAACTGGGAAACGAGGAAACCGATGCAGCCTCCGGTGTTTCCATGATGGGGTCTGTGAAACAATGCATAACCATGTGGAGTGAGATCATTGAGAAATGACGGTGTATCATTTACCTGAATGTGTGTTTCGGTTAGCCCAAATAATTTCAATGTCGGCAGATGTGATGAAATCGGAGATGGCCGGACACTTGTTCCTGATCGAAAGGCAGTTGCTGATACCAAAATTAACAGGCCCAGGAGTGAACTCAATATCACCTGCCAGCAGTAGAGCGATGGACATTTGGACCATGGAGGCACCGTCAGAGAAACGAAGACAATGTGAAGTAGAACGAAAACAGTCCAGTCGAGAGGCACTGGCCCACCGGGAAAAAAAACATGCTGGTGTGCCTCATGGATGCTAGTGTCCCTGGATCCCCGAGTCAATTTGCAGCAGATTAACATCATAAAATGCGCACAAGTGGCAAATATATCCCGAGATGAACAGATGCACGACACCAAGTCGACAATATATGTATGGAATTATATACTTAATTGGCACTGAATTAGTAGTGAACATTGATTTAAAAATTGCCTACAGTGATAAATACCAAGGGACAGCAACAGTCTCCAAAAACCGAACAATTTTGTAAGTTGAAATTGGTAGTTGTGGTCTAGCGATGCCTCCAATGAGATGGTATATATGTGGCAAGTATTTTACAGGCAAAATATGTTATATTAAGAGAATTGTAAATTATGGTATTTGAGAAACCAAACACTACCAATGTGGAAACAACAATTACAGGTATTGTACTTTTACATCATGCAACAGATGTATTATAGTTGCCCAACGTTGATATGTAAATAAAATATGTGAATATTTGTTGAACTGCAAATGAGTTGAGATGGTATCCACATTGAAACAACAACGAGCCACTACAACACACCTTATAGATCGAGAATTGATGATATAGTAGTTGTTGCCAACTGGTGTACTAACGCATACCTGTCAATATTTGAAAATTGGAAAGAGTAATAATTTTCCCATAAAATGTGACCTATGGCTAACTTGACACTACGCATAATAAAACCATGTAATTTATCAATACCAAAACAATTTAACACCATTAGTATTCTTTTGTGAAAAGTACAACTGTTTTTTTTTTCTTCATTTAATCAGATTTTCCCCAAATTTAATAACAATTAAGTCATCATGCACAAGTCTGCACTTTCAGTACATGATTACCCTACATATTTACACTATACTAAAATCTTCATAGGATTGCTGT
Organism: Paralvinella palmiformis; assembly: GCA_025642065.1. Taxonomy (NCBI): domain Eukaryota; kingdom Metazoa; phylum Annelida; class Polychaeta; order Terebellida; family Alvinellidae; genus Paralvinella; species Paralvinella palmiformis. The sequence continues at coordinate 118,924 of JAODUP010000078.1, read as the reverse complement.
ATTATTTATTATCATAATATTAACATAAAATGCCCAAAAAACATTGATCAAACAAATAAACATGAAAGGGACAGAGAAATCCATCATATAAACAAGACCATGTGCTTTTATTTACTGCAAACAAATGTAACTGGCCAATCAGGAGAGAGTATTTGAGTCACGTGACCATCATAATGCCAAATGGACATCTACCAGCCAAGATCACTAACTCACCAAAATCTCTCCCATCCTTCAAGCATGGTTCTTATATTCAGTAAATATTTATAAATATGAGACCTGAAATGGTTACAGCAGTACATTTTGGCATTATTTCAAATCGGGAAACTATCGGATGATAAATATTTGTCGTTTATCATGACCCATTTTCTGGTGATAGATTAGTTTCTTGTTGTTCAGCATATTCCATTATTAAATGTAGTTATTGTGAAAAAAATTGTTGAAGATATCTCTGAATTGTCTTGGTAAAGTGATAATATTACAACTGCCATGTCCATTTCCGATATTATTATAAATGGCAAAAGATGTGTATTGAAGAAACACTATGAGAAAGCCACTGTCTATACATATACTTTCGCTACGAATACGGCAACCCCCTTGTATAGGGGAAATGTGTTCTGCGAACTACCACATAGAACTTTCAATTTAGTCTATTTTGTTTTCTAAACCAGTCTTCTTTGAATAGAACTATGCTAAATATCACCTTATCTTTCATTTTCCTTTACTGACTGTTGGAATCGTGGAGTATTATCGCCCCCAATGATCGTTAAAATATACAAACAAATCTCGCGTACACACTGATAGTGATATGGAACCACCGGTGATCCAGACTGTGCAATTAACGGGTCGTGTTTACGACCCGACTGAAGTAGTTCTAAATCCTGCCGCCAGATGTCACTAGCTTAATTGGCAGGGTCTATTGGGAACAGTGCTATTTAGCGACAGTATCGGCGCGGGTGTTTTAAGGTATGATACTTTTTTGCCTCAAAATGGCAGTAGCCCGGTCGGGCTAGAGTTTTAGACTACTCTCTAGCCTGGGCTACCGATTTTTCCGGCCCTGGACCACTGCCATATTTTTTCGCTATCTCTGTAGCAGGAAACATTGTATGAAAAGTGAGCTCCGGTGGCCTAGCGGTTAATCACCCGGCACTTGGTGCCAAGGGTCGCAGGTAGCAAGAGGTCGAAACTTTTCCGTAGATTAATTTCTCGTGGTTGGCCGACCACGTTGAATGGCGCTGTCGTTTCCACTGAATTATTAAAAATAAAGGGGGTGTCCTTTAGGCTTCGATAGCGATACCGAGACGAAACATCGCAGTGACCACCTTCAGGGTTTTTCTCAACCACTCCAACATAGAGGCTGTGCGGAATAAGAGACAGCCTGGGGATTCTCTCCCAACAACAAAAAACATTGTATGAAAGAAAGGACATCCTGCATAGGTAAAATAAATCAGCCCCAGAAAATTCAGGACCCTTCTTGAAAAATGCACCATTCCATGCGGTCTAGACCAACTGCCGCGTGATGAGCGACAGCCTGGGAATACTCCCCAAAATACAAGCATGCGAGTCGTGTACGGCTAAGACAGTGACAGAATTGCACCATATGGAATTATTACGGAAAATGGCAGATTTATCGTAGTTTTTAGAGTACGGACGTAATGGCGTAAGGAAAATCGTAATGATTCCGCAGAAATTGTAATGGTTGGCAGCTCTGCTAACGTTGAAATATATATGTATGATTGTTTGAATAATGTGTTGTGTTTGATGATGATGATGATAATTGATGTTTTACGGCCACTTTTGTGCACAAGGTAGGCTAAATGGGCCGAGCGACTTCCAAAGGTAATGAGACGAAGTGAAAGACGAAACAACCTTCAGATATGCCCACGCCGGGGTTTGAACACGGGTGGTAGTGATCTGTAGTCCAGCACGCTACCGCTAGACCATGTGTTTACCTGACCAGCGATAGGGGAAATCAATAATATATAAACAATATGCGTCAGTCAACAATCGTGTGTTCAAGGAACCGTGACGTCTGTAGCCACGAAAAAAGAATACAGACAAAATATACTATGCATCAATTATTCTCAATATATAATCCAATTGTATCAACTTTCACCATAAAGATGACACAACTTTTGTTGCTTACAGACATGTAAAACCAATGAAAAATAGTAAAAATCCGAGAGAGATATGTGTGTCAGCCTTCCCCCGTCCGACCACGTAAAGGTAACTGTATTTTAAAGTATTTTTCTCAATCTATATTCAGTGTCACTGGTCAGTAATTATCTATTTTCTAAATACACGGTTGCCACAGCCAAAGAAATATTATTTTCCAGGACCAAATTACCATTTTCCAGGACAAAGTATACAAGATTTAAACGTAATAAAACAAGATATGTCGTCATTTTTATGGTACAGCCTCCTCCTCACTCTTTCTAGTTGTCTGATCCACCCACTTCTATTTAAATTTTAACTATACTCTTTTTCTTCTACAATTGAAGTTTTCTTTCTACATTTATTCACAGGGTTTTTTGTCTTAAAGGGATAGTCCACGTTCATTTAAAATTTTGAGAACTAATACAGCTATACTGACAAATATAATAAATAATGTCAAAATGTGTAAACGGTCACCCACATATTAAATAATCCTGTTCAAAGGGCTGATTAATCGCCATTTTGAAGCTAGACAGAGACCGGAGGCTCCTAAATGCTGACGTCACTTCAGGGTATCCGGTTGACCTGAAGTCTGTATGGCCCATACAAAAGCATGTAAACAAGTGTGAGCTAAGAATTATTCCAGGCATTATCTTAAAATTACATCATGAATGACATATAACCATATCAGTTTGAGCCAAAAGGAACCTGACAAGAAGAAGATGATTAAAAATGGCTAAGATTTTAACGCTCAAGAGTAACTTTAATCCATGTCAGTCTAGAAAGCGCCGATGTGACGTCAGAGCATTTCAGTTTACTCCTTCCTATCTTTGAATCTGACTTCCGGTGCAGCTGTAATGGCGGCCCTCCAGTAATTTTGATTATTTCCCTATATCTATGATATCAGGTCTATTTTGTTATTATTATTATTGTGGATTTTTTTTTACTGTTCTAAGCATTACATATTTGAAAAATATTTTCTGAGAGTGCTATCCCTTTAAGTGGATTTTTTCAGAGGGAATATTTTTTCCAGGTCATTCCCATGACATTTCCTGATTTTGTCAAATTCAAGGACATTTCCAAGATATGGAAAATTAATTTGTTATTTTCCAGGTTTTCAAGGATGCGTTGGAACCCTGTTAATGACAATGCTACTGTCTCTAATGATACACTGAGAAATGTTTGTAAGATAATTAAATAAATGTACATTCACACATGTCAAACAACTCTTATGTTGAGAATCTTATCTATATTATAATTTTAGCTGAATAAATATAAATGTTAGACATATAATAAAACTAGATAACAGCTAGATAATACATAAATACATAGTCCAAGTAGACAAGCGCTAGAGCAAGCTGTTCTCCGGACCACGACTTTGAAGCTTGTATTATATATTTATTGTACTATTTTATAGTATGATAATTCCATATGTAAAGTGTGTGTGTGTGTGCGCGCGCGTGTGTGTGAGAGAGGGAGAACACACGACACACATACATATATACAGTAGTGTAGAAGGAGTTTAAGCTAAAAAAAACATGAATTCAATTAACTCATTTAATTGAACTTACAGATTTACCTCAAAATATTACCACATGCATATATCAAATATGGCTTAAATTGTATCATTTATCATAACATTGGGAGATTACAATTAGGGACCATCTATCTCTCTCTCTCTCTCTCTGTCTCTGCATTATTTATTGACATTCCATGTTCCTCTGATTTTGAATAAAAGTTTCCTACATTCTGTCCTAATTAAATTAATTATTTTGTAAGTAAAGAATCTGCTGTACTTGAAGTTTTGTGAGAATACTCACGAGTACACAATGTGTATAATCCATCTTGTGAGTGACTTAAATAGAGATTGATCGATGATTGATGTTTTACGTCCAATTTTATGCACATGGTAGGCTAAATGGGCCAAGCGGCCTCCAAAGCTAATGAAGCGAAGTGAAAGATGAAAGATGTTGACTACAAAAAGGCGTTTGACAGCATAAACAGGGATTTACTATGGAAACTGCTAAGACATTATGGCATACCAACCAAGTTGGTCAGCTTGATTAAGAACAGCTATGAAGGAATAGGCTGCAGAGTAATACATTGTGGACAACTAACGAAGCATTTCGAAGTGAAGACTGGAATTAGACAAGGTTGCTTCCTGTCCCCATTCCTCTTCCTTCTGGTCATTGACTGGATTATGAAGATATGCACAAAGCAGAGAAGAAATGGAATCCAGTGGACACTGTGACTAAATACGCAACTTGAAGACCTGGAGTTTGCCGACGACCCAACACTCTTGTCCCACATCCAACAACAGATACAGGAGAAGACAAGTGAACTGGTAGCCATCTCTTCACGAGTGGGGTTAAATATACATAAATGTAAAACAAAAATCTTCAAGGTAAATGCAGTCAGCATGGAGCCAGACAAACTGGAAGGAAATGAAATTGACGAGGTAGAGACCTTCACGTATCTGGGTAGTATTATTGATAAACATGGTGGTACAGATGAGGATGTTAAGGCAAGGATTGGCAAGGCTAGAGGAGCATTTATACAGCTCAAGAACATCTGGAGCTCCAAAGTGTTGTCATTACACACAAAGATAAGCCTGTTTAACTCCAATGTGAAGTCTGTGCTACTGTATGGAGCAGAGACATGGAGGACAACTAACATGACCACCAAGAAATTACAGACCTTTATTAATAACTGTCTGAGAAGAATCCTCCAAATTCGCTGGCCAAACACCACCAGTAACAGTGACTCGTGGGAGAAAACATACCAACATAATTCTGGAGATGAGATCAGAAGGATACGATGGGGGGGGGGATTGGTCACACACTCCGGAAACGAGCATCAACTATCACCAGGCAGGCTCTAACATGGAACCCACAAGGAAAGAGAAAAAAAGGACGTCCAAGAAATACGTGGAGAAGGGATCTCCTGACAGACATAAAGAGAACATGTTACAACTGGAGGGAGCTTGAAAAGAAAGCCCAGGACAGAAGACTTTGGAAGACTGTTGTCAATGACCTATGTCCCAGCAGGGGCGAAGGGTGAAGAGAGAAAGATGAAACACCCTTCAGATATGCCCACACTGAGGTTCAAACTCAGGTGGTAGTGATCTGTGGTCCAACACACTACCAACTAGACCATGGAGGCGCCCTGAGAGAATAGAGAGTAATTAGGTTTTAGTTAGTTGGTCAGTCAGTCAGTGTTTACAGTAGTTCAAGTTATCACTAGCTTATACCACTATGATAAATACATCTATCTTGCTTAATTAAAGTTGTACATTGAAGCACCTCTAATTCCTAGACAAATAGGACTGTTAAGTACACTTGTACTAACATGCCATCCCATCATGCACCACACTGACCCACTAACCTTTGGCACATAATTAAGTTCATCATATTCAGCAGAGTGACGATATAAGTTTTTATCAGCGTCAGACTTCCATGCATCTACATTATAGAGGTTACCATAACCACTTTGATTGTACTCCACCTTATAAGGCATCCCATCATCCTTCTTGTCAATACTATCACCAGATATCTCTGATCCTGAATCTGATAATAAAAAAATATTATATATAATAACTAGTATATATATATATATATATATATATGCTGAAGATTGTTTCCCATTCAAATATTTCTTTATCAAATTGCACACACACACACACATATATATATATATATATATATATATATATACATTATAGTTTCTATTAATTCATCCTCAAGTATTTGATTATGTAGAATGATATTAATATTCAAAGGCCTATCATAATTATATGCTTCAAAGGATAAGTTTACATTTTAATCCTGAGATATAGACCAATCCCGCTACACATGCTTATTCAGATCTGGGGCAAGTTATTAGGTCAGAACAAATATCCCAAAAGGCCGGTAATATGAAAGTCAATAGGACTGTTTGAAACAAGATGGATTTAAACACTCAGAGTGAGCCAGGGTCAATCTAGAACAAACTGACATATTTGGATACGTGAATCTATTTCCTACCTTTGTGAGACAACACATTAAACACAACTAGATCTAGGAAATAGTCAATATTGAACCCGAACAAATTGTCTATTTGCTTTCATTGTTGAAAAAAACCGTGGGATGGTCATTTGTCTTATAATCCGAGATTCCCCATGAGCAGTCATAGCTTTCTAACCTAACATCGAGCTATGGTCATTTTCCGCTTGGTGTCGCAGTCTTAGTGGGATTGGTCTATTAAGAGATAAGAAAGATGTGCCAAACCTGAAGATGATGATTTTCGTCTGCGATATACAACTAACACTACAGCAGCAACAATGATAAGGAAGACACCAACCAGAACACCAGCTACGACATATTCTAGTGGTACGACCTCTGAAACAAAATATATAAACATCACAAAAATGTACACATAACGTTTACTTCTGGCATTTTGGTCTTTGACTTTCATTATCCATCATGAAAAATTAACAACTAGTATAGCATTTAGCATGTAAGAAGGTCATGTAAGATGCTCATGTAAGACTTGTGTAGTTCATGTAAGACTTGTGTAGTTCATGTAAGACTTGTGTAAAAAATAGAGAGATTAATATGTTAATTCTACATATAAAAAAGACCTCAGACAATATCTACATCCAAGACACTTTTCTCTGCCTAAAAGGGGGGGGGGTGTATTTTCAGACACAGATACAAACATCCAGACACTGTGTATCAGTATATGGTGAAACAAAACTAATGAAATGCCTGTAAGCTTTCTATATCCGTGATGTTTGAGAAGTTGTAGACTTGTTGACAGAACCAGACAACATTGTGTATATCAAAGTGTTTCATACACACTCTATACAGTTGTAGACTTGTTGACAGAACCAGACAGCATTGTGTATATCAAAGTGTTTGATATGTGTGTGTGTCTGTGTGTGTGTGTGTGTGTGTATATATATACACATATATATATATATATATATGTGTGTGTGTATATATATATATATATATATATATGTGTGTGTGTATATATATATATATATATATATATATATATATAATTAGTCTGACTCCATTATAATGTAGTTCAGTATACCACAGAAGCTGATATAATGTAGATGTTTACTCACGATTATTTGGACTGAAGATATTTAATATTTCCATATCTTGTGTTCTTTATCATTCATAAAGGTTTTACGACTTTTTATTTGTCATCACCCCAAAATATAACTAGTGATCACTAATTACTGAGTGTGTCAAATAGTTGATCTAAGATAGAGAAGTTCATATTTCATTGGAGCTTAATTGTATATTATTAGAACAAATACACATTCATGTAGATGGTTTCATCCATTCATGATAACCCAATCATCGTCATCCATCACATGTTGCTACCCCCATAAAATAATTCCAGTTACTTGTACCTTAATCCACAGCTATTATTTGTGTTTTATTAATTACACATAGAGAAAATAGTTCCATTACTTCCATATAAAAATTGCTACACTTCTTACTAAACACTCAACACACAACACACTGATAAATCTCAAAGAAGAAGATGACAAAAGAAAATATTACTTCTTTAGAGAGAAATTGGGAGGGGGGTGGATTTATCACAATAGTACAGCAAGTTGAATAACAGGCCAGAGTGACCATTGATAATTTTTCCAGATCCACCTCCCCTCAAAGACTGGGAACTGGGAATAAACCAATATTTAATGACCAATACATGTCACCTCTGATGGAAATTAAAAAAATTAAAATAAAAGTCAAGAGGCAGCATCAGTGTTTTCCCTACTGCAACAATTCATCATTCAAACTGGATTTAGATTATTGTCTTGTGTCATCTACAGGAAATAACAACAAAGTATTGATTGACTTTCATAAATTGTCTGATTTGTGGCCTCCATCATTAATGCACACAGATCATTAATGCACACAGATCACATATAATACATTTAACTCAATAGATCTGAGACACCATGTTATAATGAAGTCAGACTATATAAATATGTGTGTGCATATTGTATATATATATATATATATATATATATATATATACAATAGGCTCCTATTATACCATGATCCGCTATAACATGAAATCAGATATCAGACCTTGGACCCCATATCGTGGAACCCACCACAGAGCATTTTTACTCAAACATGAAATCCGCCACTGACCGATAAAAATTTTCAAAATAATTTCACAGTTTGTAATTTACAAGTAAAAAACACAGCCAGTGGCCACAACTTACCCACGAGTAGTTTTATTGATCACAAACTTAATTACACACCACCTTGGCTTAATCAGCTAAACAACCACCCCAATCACAACCCTCATTTATTGTGCAAGTCCACCCACTAAATAAATTTGATTCTGTTTGTTAATTTACAGCTATTGCTATGTTTTATTTATTGCAACTAGGAATCATATTTTGTGTATAAAAGACATATGTTTTGATCATACTGTATCAGTCCTACCTTCATCTGAAAAATATGAACTATTTCTGGGTGTTACTTTTGTGCAATTTTGCAGAAACATTTTATTTTCCCAGCAAACACTGCTGTAATATTTATGTTTAAATCAACAAATGATTAAACAATTACTGAGAACATTTATGAAATAAACAGTTATGTGTAATCTTTAAGAATGGAACAAAACAAGGTGAATACATGGACTCCCTATAATAGGCCCCCCCGACAGTGATCTGTCTCGCTTCGCGGTCCAACCTATAATGCGGTCAATAGGTTGTGGACCTGAATGACCGCGTTATAAAGGGAACCTACTGTATATAATATATATATATATATATATATATATATTATGAATAATAATATTCCAAGTAATGTCTTACCTTTCTGAGTGAAGATTATACTTAGAGTATCATTGCCATATCCATTTTCAACAGAACAATTATAGCTACCATAATCAACATCCTGTACACTAATTATCTCAATGATACTTCGTTTACCATCAGGCAAGTCTTCTTCCCTATTCTGATATCTGTAGGATTATGATATAATAAAGCAATAAAATAAGTGCATGTGTGTGTGTGTGTGTGTGTGTGCGCGCGTGTGTTCACATTAATTTAAGAATAGAACTGATGAATAGGAAATTTAATTTAACGTTTGAGTTAACAACTTCATCATAATGACATAATAAAGGATGACACGACCAAATGATAAACCAATATTTATAATAATTTGTTCCTATTTTATTCATATGTTGATATAAACAAATCTCTGATAGGTGTCATAAAGCTATTGTCTAATTATTTGTTTTTAATAACAACTTAAACCAGTAACTAATTCAGTGTGGTGGGAGGGTTTCATTGAAATTATTCATCTTAATTGGTCATTGATGAACTGCAATGAAAAAGCTTCAACTAGAATTGACTGTAAATATAATTTAAAATGTTTATATGTCACTGATAATTTATAGTGATTACGATAACATTAGATCATAGAGTGAATTTTGGATTATTGAGTTTTAATTATCCATTAGAAAAGAAGTAAACACGACTGTGACTTGATCCACCCTGTACTTAATCGATTGAGTCCTATCAGTTTCATCTACACTAATGGTCGATTAAAAGCCTTCACTGTACTTGATTGTAAATAAGATTTTTAAATACATTTCATTATAAATGGGTTCACTTACTATACTGTAACTGACTTATTACTTGAACTTGACATATATCAGTAATAACGTATTTATAAAATACATGAGATTTATACCCATCTAAACAATTTACTTCGAATGTTAATAGTTTTTTTCAAATAAAACTTTATTATATATTATTTTTTTGATTCTGACCTTTCCAATTCTTCAAAGTCAATTGGTTCACCATCCTTATGCCAGAGTATTGTGTTTGGTTTAGGTACAGACATTGATAAACATTCCACCACACCAGTCTCACCAAATCGAGAAGACTGTTCAGGTGGGCTCAGAATTTTTGGTGGACCTAGAACAGACAAAATAAACACGTTCCATAGTAAAAAAATTATCCTGGAAAGTTAACAATTAGATCAAGTTTCTTACACTTTCAAGTAAAATATTTATTGATAAAAGATCAGTACTGTAGAGATCTTGTAACATAATATAATATACAAAATTTATATAGCGCCCTATATAACCTGTAAGAAGGTTACTTTAAGGCGAATACTGACAGTTAGAATAGAAACCAGTAAATTGTAAAGTTCTTAGATCTAAAGTCAAAATGCAAAATCTTTACAACCGGGTTGTGATATCTGTTGCATAACCAAGATAAATCAAACTTAACAAAAACTTACCCTTCATCAGTAGATGCACATGCATTTGGATCTCATTAAAGCCCAGAATTGAAGCTTTGCAGACATAGATGCCAAAGTCTTTCTCTCTCACACCAAATAGCTTCAGTTGTTTGTGGCTACCGAGAATCTTCATTGAGTCTTTTTTCATCCAGATGATTGTTGGTTCTGGATTGCCATCAACAGTACAGCTGAGAACAACATCATCGCCTACATCAGCTGCTACATGTTCTGGTCCAGCTGTAAATCTTGGAGCATCTGAAAGATGTTTGTACACAATAGCGTTATCTGTATGTCTATTGGCTATACATCTAACATTTTGTGAAATGAAGTAATATTTACAATAAATGTTATTGTAAAGATCCAGAACAATCCTATTAATGAACAACACAAATAACACTATTAGCACCATCTTGGTGTGTGCATGTTTGTGTGTGTGTGTGTGATTTAATTCACGGTTGAATTTCTTCAACATAATGTCTTCAATATAAATATTATTTTACTGATATGCTCATTCTCAACATTATACTAATAAATATTTGTGACAAGATATAACTGTACAATGTTGAATTAGCATAGCCCTCTAATATGGTTTATATAATAATAATAATGATATATATATATTAAATATACAGTATTATTATTATTATGTAAACCATGTTGGGGGGCTTTTACTTTATTATGTTTTGGCTACATAATTAATGGATTTTGAGATAATATTGCAATTATTGACAAATATTATTGATGTCACTTCATTATTTAGATAATCATACATCTATCTACCTATGATAACAGATAATAAATAATATAATTGAAGACATTTAGTAAACAGTATATTGACAATATATATATATATATATATATATATATATATAAATTTACTGCATTGTCAAGTTCATTTATAGTTTACATGTAACTTTTTTTTTAACAAATTAAGATTATTTGGGGAATGTTTGGCATATCAGATCATTTTCATAAAATGCTTAAGTAACTGATGAATATGATGATTAAAAATGTGAATTTATTTAAATATGCCACTAAATATTATATAAACCCCAAAATAATTTATGGCACAGGTAAACTGTAAAATTATCTATTTGAATCTATTTGAATCTTCAACTGGATAAATGTGAAATTACTTACAAGAGAAAGAGAATAATGTTATAGCACATACCTGTAAATGAAATAAAATACTTAACTCACCTTGAACACTGTGTTAATGTTTTATTATTACCATATATACTTGTGTATAAGTTGATCTTGTATATAAGACAGGGTCATTATATCAGTAAATATGGTGGAAATCCACCTAACTTAAATATAAGATGAGGCAGAATTTAAAACTTTTAAAAGATGTTATTTTCAGAAAAATGGCGTTTTCTTTTTGAGCTGAGATGTTGAAATTATCAAGAACATTTAACTAGTGGTAAAGATATGTGTATGTAGAACTGATTTCACAACCATAGACATCAGCAATATTTATACACAAAGCTAACTATGAACAAAGCTAATTAAACTGAAAATGTTAATTATTGCTGGTACTCACAGTTTTATGCTTTTAAAACATCAAATGAAACAAATTAAAATACAAAACTATCGCTGATAATTACAAATTAAATTGAACTCTTTAGTAGAAACACTAGATCTAACTGAAACATAAAACAAATTTACCTATTATCGCCCAAGGATTAAAACCACCTCGTCTTATACACAAGTAAATACATTTAGTTGAGTGAATATTTCCACAATAAAAAACAGGACATAACAACACTTTATTAACACAAATATATTTTTGAATCATAATATGCTCTTCGTCCTTTGAATCTTTAGTATTCTGTTGGATAAATTTCAATTACCATTAATCACTTTCAGAAAAAATCCAACTGAGAAAACAATTAAATCATTTATTTATATAATATAAAAATGGCTCTCAGATGGGATATTTTCACAAATAATTTAGGAAACATACAGCACCTGTTGATCCTGTAGCTATGTTTGACAAATGCCTTAGACAGGCCAATTTATTTGGGAAATTTAACCATTGTGTTTCTGACAAATCAGGGATTAATCAGGTTCAGTATCCAATAGAAATCTCACGAATCAACTGGATTTATAGCATATATCGTGTAGAAGCATTGCGTACTCACATTCTACATTAAGTATTACGCTCTGTCTTGTGCTGCCAACTTTGTTTGTCGCTTCACATTGTACTTTGGCGCCATGCCAATCTCTGTCCACCTTCTGCGCAAGTACACCTGATGTCTGACCAATTAACTCTTCCGCTTGTCGAAACCATCTAATTAATGAATGGAAAAAACATTTTGTTACATGTAGCACATTCTATATGTATATATACATATATCTAAACATCTGGTTATGGGAACTAAATATACTAAAGATGATGAAAATAATTTATTTATTTACATTTATCTACTTATTTGTTGCATTATATTTAGACATTCATATTATAAACTGTACTAAATTATATATATATATATATATATATATATATAAGGAATTTTAGTTAAATTGGTAATTAGAATTGATGATAATACTCTTAAACAATCAATTTATAATGAGGGTTAATGAACATCTCTATTTCTGAAGTTGGTAATGTGCTTGATAACATAACATTAGGGTAAGGGTTTGTCTCCTGTTCTAAGTATGAAGGGTGTTTCATCTTTTCATTAGATTGCTCAGCTCGTTTAGCCTGTCATCTACATAAAAGTGGCACTAAAACACACACACACACACACATTGAAGTATGAATGTCATTTATTTACCTCCATGTGACCTCACTTGGATTGCTGACAGCCTCACATGTAAACTTGACACTGGTTCCTTCTTTAACTCTCTGATGATTTGGTAATACTAACATTGACACTTCTGGTGAGTCTGTATAAGATCCAATAATAACACTTACACATTTAGCTTCACTTTAAATAAAAGGCATGCATAAGATGTTAGGAAAATATATTCCTATTTTGAAACCATTACAATTATGTTTTTCTCAATAATTAAAAATATATTGTTATAGTTACATAATTCTGCCATTTAAATATTTTCCCATAATTTTTCACTAACAGAAACCATTTTTTAAATCAAATGATAATAGTACTAATAACTACTGGTATATAAAAAATATTTTGTTTAATGCATATATTTTTAAATGGAGTGTAATTAAAATAATTAAAAGGTTAAAGGCTGATTTCAGAATATTATAAATTACTTAATACTCACATAAAACTTCTAATCCTACACTTGTCCTTAATGGCCTTCCAACAGTTCCTTCATTCTTAGCTTCACAATAATATCTGTTATAGAAGACAATAAATAAAAATTAGATAAAATATTAAGGAAACAAGTCATTTGACAAAAAAAAACTGGATACATATTTAATATCACTCTTTAAGTACCCAAAATCACTTATATATACTGTATGTAATGTACTAAAAGTATGGGGGGGGGGTAAGATTAATGAAGATGAATATTGAGGTGTCATGCCTTTTGACGTACTTGTCATATTGATAATTATATTTTAGTCATTTCCACTTAAAAATACATTCCATAGAAACTTGGGAAAAAAAGGTGAAAAAACCCTGCTGTTGTCTATATTCAAACAAGAATTTATTACATAAACTTCATTATATATAAAAATATCATTAGTGACACTTTCAAACAAACTGAATGATAAAAGGTATATTAGTACTATGTATTATGTACTAATATCAGCTTGGTTTTCTATCTAAATTATATACTATAACTAATAAATCAACATTAACAAAACCACTCCAAATCAACATATATCATTTTCAGTTTTTATTATAAGTTTTCCATGTCACTAATCATTAAATTCATTTAAATTGAGTTAGATTTATTATTTTGTATTTATGCATACTGATGAAAGTCCATTTAAAATGATCATTAAATAGCTACAAAACAAATATGTGAACAACAAATGTGCCATATTGTGAACCATCAATGTACAAGATATAAACAATGGGAACTAAATATTATGTTTACTGGTTAATTATAGCATAATACTGGAAAGAAATCATCAAGTTGGGATACGCTGTAATTTCTCTATTGGTAAAAATAACTTATTGGATGATTCATCATAATAACTACCAATGATTTAGTGCACAAACACCAAATCTTGTAGCGAGTTCTGATGGCACAGTCATCAGGGCTATCATCTATTCTACATCTACGTCTCATTTTAAGGATCATAAAATGAGAAAATTGCTATCAACTTTTGTTGAAATGGTCAGATCTAAGAATCTGTTCTTTATGGATTGTTTTTATAGAGAGTAGAGTGTATAAATCAAAGTTTATATTTATCATATATATATATATATATATATATATATATATATATATATATATATATATATGATAAAAATAAAATACTTATATCACATGGCTTTATATTACACAAATAGATGTATTACCACATATGGTCAAGCATTACTTAATGATGTCATACCTTTGTCCTTGGTCTGATTTTTTTGGTATTATTGTTAACCATGAGGTAGTGTTCTGCCTCTTTCCATCATTCTGGTCCTCTATTGTGTAATAGGTTTGCTCAGTAACAGGAAGTAACCCAGTTGACCAGGTCAGGGTTGGTGCAGGTTTGCCATTGGCAGCATAACAGGTCAGGTTAAATGGCTCACCGGCCTCTACCTCAATGGGGTCATCTCCAGCTATTGTCGGTGTATCAGGTGGTACTGCATTACAAAATATATTATTAATTGTGAACCATGTGTGAGATTGTTAGTGAATTAAGATATTGTGAATGATTGACCACCTTAACTGTCTGCCTTTAATTAATTAGAATGAGTTACTGAAGTCCCTATAAGGATGTTGTTGTTGCTGTTGTTGACTTAAGCTCTTTATCCTCGGCATCTGGTTACAACTGGGATATATGGCTTGGCATCTGGGACATATAGCATCAGCATCTGGTAACATCTGGGACTTATAGCCTTGGCATCTGGTAACATCTGGGACCTATAGTATTGGCATCTGGTAACAGCTGGGACATATAGCATTGGCATCTGGTAACAGCTGGGACATATAGCCTCAGCATCTGGTAACATCTGGGACATATAGCCTCTGCATCTGGTAACATCTGGGACATATAGCCTCTGCATCTGGTAACATCTGGGGCATATAGCACCTGCATCTGGTAACATCTGGGACATATAGCTTCAGCATCTGGTAACATCTGGGACATATAGCCTCTGCATCTGGTAACATGTGACATATAGCCTCAGCATCTGGTAATATCTGTGACATATAGCTTTGGCATCTGGTAACATCTGGGACATATAGCATCTGCATCTGGTAACGTCTGGGACATATAGCCTCAGCATCTGGTAACATCTGGGACATCCGAGGGAAACAATTCTCATAAACACAGGCATAAGCCAGATTTTAACCCACAACCTGGAGGTTTTTAGCACAGTACCTCTAATCACAGTGCAATTAGAATGCCTCAACTACCCCACCCCCCTTGAGGATGCAAAAACATCCTAGTAGTGAATTGCAGCTCCACCTTCCAGAACTTCTCCCTTGCAGATGGGGGGGGGGGGCTGATGTTAATTTGGCCACTGAGAATATTAAACAATAAACAGACTACACACAAACAGTACACAATACCTAGTTATGAATGGATATCTGGAGAAGATCAATGCCAGTTTGTATTCTGACTTTTTAATTTTGTAATTCTTGCATTTCCTTTAAAGCTTTCTGTGGCATTTAAACATTTACACAAATATATTACAATATGTAAAACTTTACTATGACTATCCTAAAACAACTTAAATTGGTGCAGTACGGCTCAAAGTAACTTAAGTACAGCGTAGTTAATTTACATTAAAATCATTATTTAATAATTATACAAATTTGCATTAATCATAAACATCTGTAAACTTTATATACTTTAAGTTCTTTTGTATAACAACCTATAAACATACAATGTTTTTAATTATCAAATGTTAATCTACAAGATCAAATCATTCATCTAAATCATTCTCAGATAAACTTGCATTTTTTCTACTTACTGTAGACAGTAACTTTTGCTTTGCGCGTAAACATTCCAACAAAATGTGCAGTTGCCATGATCTGACACTGAAAATCAGCATCATCTTCCAACTGCAGATTTGAGATCATAAGTGTATATTCACCTGTAAATGTAGTTAGGTTAAATTAGTGATCATATTTAAGACAACAATAATAATAAGAATTGTAATACTCATCTTAGTTATTTTTAACTATCATTTATGAATGTAAATAGCACACACACACACACACACACACATATCACAGTGATATGTGTGTGTGTGCATGTGTGTGTGTGTGTGTATTATATTTATTTATAACTATTTGATGCTGAATAAAGACTGAAATAAATTAAAATATATTCTTGCTATCTAAATGATTGACTTCTTTTTAATAACTTTATAATATAAATAAATCATGCGCCATTTGTCTATTAATTATGCTGTATCACATCCCAGGTACAATAATATTATTAGTGTTATTAATTGCAAAACTGTTTTGTTACTGATCATACCAAGTTTTTCTGAACCCTCCAGTCTATAACGTGGAAAGTTAGGTAAATTTCTGTCGACTCCGAGTCCGAATCCATCTCTAGTCCATGTGACCTGACCAATTAAATCATCAATCTCACAACGCAATAATATTGTCTGACCGTAGATACCAGTTGCATCTTCTGGTTGTACACGGAATGTCTGTTCAGAGCGCACTGTAACAAAATAACACAAAACTGTCTGCTCAGAGCGCACTGTAACAAAATAACACAAAACTGTCTGCTCAGGTCACACTGTAACAAAATAACACAAAACTGTCTGCTCAGGTCACACTGTAACAAAATGACACAAAACTGTCTGCTCAGAGCACACTGTAACAAAATAACACAAAACTGTCTGCTCAGAGCGCACTGTAACAAAATAACACAAAACTGTCTGCTCAGAGCCACTGTAACAAAATAACACAAAACTGTCTGCTCAGAGCACACTGTAACAAAATAACACAAAACTGTCTGCTCAGAGCACACTGTAACAAAATAACACAAAACTGTCTGCTCAGAGCACACTGTAACAAAATAACACAAAACTGTCTGCTCAGAGCGCACTGTAACAAAATAACACAAAACTGTCTGCTCAGATCACACTGTAACAAAATAACACAAAACTGTCTGCTCAGAGCACACTGTAACAAAATAACACAAAACTGTCTGCTCAGGTCACACTGTAACAAAATAACACAAAACTGTCTGCTCAGAGCGCACTGTAACAAAATAACACAAAACTGTCTGCTCAGAGCACACTGTAACAAAATAACACAAAACTGTCTGCTCAGAGCGCACTGTAACAAAATAACACAAAACTGTCTGCTCAGATCACACTGTAACAAAATAACACAAAATTGTTTGCTCAGATCACACTGTAACAAAATAACACAAAACTGTCTGCGCAGATCACACTGTAACAAAATAACACAAAACTGTCTGCGCAGATCACACTGTAACAAAATAACACAAAACTGTCTGCTCAGATCACACTGTAACAAAATAACACAAAACTGTCTGCGCAGATCACACTGTAACAAATCTTGGAACTGTTTAGCCTCTGGGTTGTATATAGTGTTATTATCAATAGAATTAGAATGCGATGTGTACACATACACACATAACAATATAGATTTAGCACAAATTTCCATGCCATCTTTCACATACAAATTAACTATTATATGACAGTTCACACACTGATTCAGTTTGATCCAATTTCCAAAAGAACGATCAAATCTGAAACCACTGAGAGTAGACGTCACAATACAGTATAGTATATCACTTATAACTCATAACACTACAACTGGCACCACACTTTCTCCCCCCTGCTATGGGAGAAACTAGGGAGAAATAGCAGAAACTGGGGGGAAACTTCCAGATGTGTTTATTTTAAGGTGCAAAGCATAACTATGTGTAAGCCATGGTATCACCAAGTACATTTGTACAGGGATACAATTAAATTATTAATGTTTTCATCTGTTTATTAATGTTTAAGAAAAACAACAAAGTGCTTTCAGACATAATCTCGCTGTCTACTTCCCTTGAATATGTTGAATGTTATGTGATAATGTGTAAAATAACACCCCAAAACTTCAAGATAAAGCAATTTGTCCAGCCACAATATTCAACATTTACAAAGTATAAATTTGTAGGTCATATGTGCACCTCAAGAGACTATATGTAAATGATGACATTATCAATAGCCATGCAAATTTATACTACTGATGATCAGCCAACATATCTCCCCCCCCCCCAAAGAAAAAGAATGGATAAAATAAAGGATAAGATGACATGAAGGGACATTATCGGGATGGTAGTGATAGATGATGGATTAAAAGAAACCATTAAAGTTCAAAGAAATAACTAAGGGATTAATAAAACCATCATCATGACATATTAATGACATATTGATGAGATGACGATGTTGATGACAATTAACTTCCTTCACCATACAGCAGACTAGTAATACTCTGATCTATTAAATCATCCCATTACTGACTAAGCCAATCCATTAACACTATCCCTATAATTATATTTTTAGCCAGATGCCACTGAGTGACCAAAGTGTCAGTTTTCAAGATAAATTACAGGTATCTTACTTCCAATTGGTGGAGAGATAATTACATTATCACCATCCCCCTCAAACAGAAACAATAAACAGTGTATAGTATTTAGTATATAGTACAATGGCAAGTTGTAAATGAAAGTTGCCTGGAATAAATCGAAACAAATTCATTAATAATATTTTGCTCAATAATCAAACATGGTACAACCTTTTATAGCACAAGGTTGATTTAGTCCATTGAGCTAAACTGCGTTTAATCCGAATTAAACTCCAAAGCTAAAACTAACGGATACAACAACATCATCAATAATTTATATATTACATACATTTATAGTACAATAATTATATTATACTAAGATGGTGAATTAATTAATTGATATACATATACTGATATATGGGATAAATGTTTCTCAATTTTGATTTATTCACAACTTTATTCCATGACAGACTTTGACTTATTATTTCTGGTGGGAATCAATATCATATTTATTATGATAAATTCAAATATAAATAATTGTTTTCTTGATTAACCTTTGTCATTTTAAGACTTTGTAAAACTAGAATAAGAAAAAATAAATATATTTGGTAAACAAAAAGTTAGGATGTACAAAATGAACAAATGCCACATCAAGAAATGCTTTATTTACACCGACAAACACACACACACACACACACATACACACAGACCACTGTTTTAGTCTTCAATATTTTCAACTGAACTATCAATTCCTTATCACTTAATGTGGCTATATTTATGTTTTGTATTTATTTTTGTGTGGAAAACTCACTCTAAGTTGAAGCATGTCAGTCAAAAGTTTTTGAACAATTGCTCTAATTAACCAGATACAGCACACGTCATAGTATACAAATAGCAGTTTAATTCTAAGGTATCCAAATGCATTAGACTCTAATTCAATCTTCACAACAAAATTTATTTCCTTTGGTGGATTAGATCTACGTCAATCAGATAATTTATATCTGAGATTTAAACCATCCCTTCATCACGTTATAACATTTAATGATGATAATTTAATCCATATGTATTCAGCACAAGAAAATCTTATTATAGAGACAAGTATTCAATACAGATAATTACCTAATACATCCTAAAGCAGGTTTTAGTTTACTGCAACAAAAAAATCTTTTTGTTTTAAATAATTCATCATACAGCATTAATTTTAGTTTAGAATCTGAAATAAAATCTCACATCTTTGGTATGGTGTATTTCGCTTCATATTAATTATAAATAATCAACAAAACTAATTACTACAAACAAAATGTAAAGCTAGTATTCTGATGACTATTTTGGCAACATTTTGATTAATGGAGGATTGACCACTCTAACTTCTAAGCTTGCTTGACCTAAATGTGTCAGTGTGTGTGTGTGTGTGTGTGTGTGTGTGTGTGTGTGTGTGTGTGTGTGTGTGTGTGGGGGGGAATCGTGCGCGGATAGTAGGACTGGTTTTAATTTATGTTATTCATCCATTTTGATTTACATAACATGAATTAGGTCAACTGACAAGCAACAAGCAGTAACCTCCACTAAATATATAACGTATACAATGAGGCGTGGTCGTCCACAAGATGATATATTTATCTATCTACGTCTATCACTCACATGCTGGTAAAATAGTTATAACGATAAATTAGTTTAATGTAATGCAATATATACAGTGAAGTGCTTCACATAAAATATTGGTAATATATAATTAAAAGAAGTTCCGAAGCTATTTTCAGGCTCAACTACACACTTTATTACGCAGTTGGTTTAAGCCTTCTGCCAAAAATTTAATTTACAGAAGAAAAAAACCCCACCTTAATTAATAATTAAATGACAAGTATGTAGGCACCGATAATCAAATGAACTGGTGTATTATTTACATGCTCATGTGTATGAGAATGTATGTGTTGAACATTTGTATCTAGCAACAAATATTTAATGTAAAATGCTTGTATGCTAGAATGTGTTAATTAGTAGATTTCGCAAATGTTCTGATGAGGTAAAAACTAAGCCTTTAAAGTCTTTTTTTCAAAAATACTTATGGCAGTCAATTATGTTGTGGATATAGACAATCAATCTACAAGAAATCTGTTGTGGCATATGACAATATTTATCGTAAAGTTTATTTGTCTGGTGTTAGGAGAGGTGTCAGCATATCCGCCATTTATGTAAATAACAATATTGACCCATTTGGAGTCTTGCTGCGTAAAAGTATATTCAGTTTTAGAACTCGTTTATGTAATTCCGACAACAGTTTGATAAAAGAACTATTGTGTAGTCACAAAATGGAACCAAGTTCTTATTCTGGACAGGTTATTTGTCGTTTTGGCCATTATCATCCTGTATATGTATGTATTGTATGTACGTATATATGTGTGTGTGTGTGTGTGTGTGGGTGGGTGTGTGCTTGTATGTTTTATGTGTTATAACCGTTTTTATCCCAATTTCCGAAATAAAGATATAGTATTTAAAGGTAGTTTAGTCAGAATTGTTTGATTTAAATCATTTTATTTAAATAATTGATTTAAATCACTTCAAAATAATTTTTAATCGTTCATTTTTTATTATGTTTATGAGAATCCCCGGGCTGTCGCTTGATCAGCACAGCCTCTATGTTGAGTGGTTGAGCAACATCCTCCCCCACCACTCACAGGGGAGCAGTACGGAAAGATGGAGCTGAAGTTTACCCTGAGGGTGATCACTGCCAGAGTGTATTACGTCCTCAGGGGTTCTTTAACGTCCCCCTTTGTTTTAATAATTCAGTGGAGATGGCAGCGCCATTTAACGTTGTCAACCACCCACGGTGTTGTGAGCCGAGAAATTATTCTCTGGAAAAGTTTCGACCTCTTGCTGGGATCGAACCTGTGACCCTTGGCACCAAGTGCTGGGTGCTTAACCGCTAGATTACCGGAGCTCACTATAAGGTGTTTTAAAGATATTCACTATAATATTATTCACATAGATTCAGTACAAACTGGCTAACATCCAACTCAGACGACTACGTTTCTGGTCATACACACGAAACTTCACCCGTCCGCCATCCCTAACACTCTGCCTTCACTGTCAACAAACATACAATCCGGTACATTATCTGCTCAACTGTCTAGTCTGCCCGATGTACCGAAGAAGACTAAAAAGTGATCTCCTCCCTGAAGACTTCACCTTCCAGAGCTCACCTAACAGCATTGATTATCAGAAAATCAGCATTTCTATCAGACATCATCATCATCATCATCACCCCACTTCTCCTGAAAGACCCCTATACTAGACAATAAACACCACCAACAACAACAAAGACACAACATAAATCAACACCAGGTGGCTGTGCCCAATAGGCGACAGCTCGGAGGTCTCTACCCCAACTGTCAAGATTCATTATTAATAGTTATCTCATCCTGAATAGATATTAAAAAAATCTTATTAAAATGGTTTTATATATAATTTAAATAAATAAATCTTTTTTTAATCGTATTTTTTTCCAAACCTCACTTTAGTGGATTTAACTGTTAGCACATGATCACAACAAATTATTTTAGTAATGTTTTTGTCTAAGATATCAAAAACAAGTATTTTTATCATAACATTCTAAACAGTTAGCTATAATAATGGCTAATCAATAAAGTAACTTATATCATAAATGTCTTACTTTTTAGCTATATTTCTGATCTTTTTGCGTTATAAATGTATATTTTTAGAAAATAATTTTTTATACTACTCCAAGTCCTACAATACATGTACTACTATTATATATATATATATATATATGTGTTTAAATTGAATATATTTCTATTAAAGTATATGACAGTAATAAATGAAGTATACGTAAATATTGTTACATCCTATATGAGGTAAATAAAGAAACATAGATATTTATTATTGACAGAAACTGGATATTTAGGGAAATAATAATATCTGTTTCTTCATCGATTACATTGTGTATTAATCAATATTATGTTTGATTGTAGCTAATCAATGAAGCTCTAATACTTCGTATGATTAACAAAACATTATAATTAGTGAAAATAAACATATATTTATAAACCGGACACAGGATGTTGACATCCAGTCAAAGCCAATCTGATATAAAAAAAATATAGTTTTTCCAGTCACAAAAGTTTAAGTTTGGAACATAACAAAAATGTCTTTTAAGTTTTCCTTTCAAACTGTTATGATAAAAAGCTACAGTTTCAACAGCGTATACAATCAGCGTATTAAATTTCATGCAACTAATTTTTTAATTACTACTAGAATATTGTACCAAATTAGTGGAGAGGTCTAAATTAATGTCTTTCTGTGACAGGTCACTTTATGTGACATATCCATGTTCTTCATCTTATATGAATATATGTCACTATTTAATGCAAATATAATCTCCAGTGTTAGACGCAGTTCTACCCTGGAATAGAAGTACATAAACTTGCCAAGTTGCAAGTTGTGTGTGCGTGTGCGTGCGTGCGTGCGTGCGTGCGTGCGTGTGCGTGCGTGTGCGTGCGTGTGCGTGTGTGTGTGACAGAAACAAACTTATAAAACTAACAGATAAGACCATTGCCTCATTTTAAGCCTTCTATCCTCCTGAATGTTAAAACAATATTTTTTACTAAGAACGATATTTCAGCAATAAAAGAACTAACTACATTTACAATTACTTACATTGAATTAATTCTTACATTAGAACTACATTTATTTGGTGTTTTAATACTTTAATATTAAACCAAAAATGTACCAATTAAAATAGAATAGTAAAATGGGTGATTTATCCTGAAATAATTCTTCTGTGATTATGACTTAATGTTCTGACTGTGACTTAAGGATCTCAAACTGTACAGACTTCCGGTCTCATTCTGACTGAATCCCGTTAGTCACTCAAGTAAATAAAATACATCTATAAATATAATAACAAAATATCTTCTTTGTTCTAAACAGATCCAGAAGATAGATAACCTAATATCAGATGAGACCGCACACGGATCGGGTTACACTCCCAGCCACTGATCATCCGGAATGTTTATGACTGACATAAAGGTATCTATAGGTATCTGGTTACCATGGATACACATTAGCGGAGTAACATCATTTGATAATAGTCACAGAAAAAAAAACGTAATCTCCCCAAACACCGCTTATAGCGTTGATCTCAATACACTGTGTTTTATGTGTCATTTAAGATTTTAATCTAATACACGAACAAATAAGCAGTGTGTGTGTGTGTGTGTGTGTGTGTGTGTGTGTGTGAGCCACATATACACAAAGCTACAAATCAAATAAAACATTCCAAAACCCCCCATCTAAACATCCAGCCGGCTGTCAAATACATGTCAGGAAAGGTGGTTCCTGATCCAGATGAGAGAATGCTCAATCTGACAGGGGTCAAGATGGTCACAAAGTTCCATCCAGGTGATATCCTGACTGCATGGCGAGATCCAGGGCAAACAGGAATGCAGCCAGATAACAGACAGATCAGAATTATGATCTGCTGCAGGAAGTGACGTTACCAAAGCATTGATGTGTTTGGGATATCTATGGATGGTGTTTAGAAGTGCTGTAGAGTGCCAGGTGTTGATATTGGTAGACTATTAATAACGTACACAGCTATTACTAGCCAATAGAGATTATAATCTGTCAGCTAGTATATGGTTATTTAATGAGTGTATAAAGTGGACATCAGTTTGTTTAACCCAAACCTTTACTGGAAAGATCATGACCTACAACATGTGATGTTTAGCTAGACACAAGTGTCCCCCCATATATATATATATATATATATATATAAAAGCATGCATCTAACACGGAAGTATGTTGTTTATGAGGTATGTGCGATTCATCAAGGAATAGGTGGGAACTCGTAGACTTCCATACATCGTATTTTACCAACTTTTCTTTAAACCACCAGATCATTTTAAAAACAATAAACTGTTAAACCCCCCCTCTCCCTCTCCTCAGTGTGTGCGTGCGTGTGTTATTGCTGTTTTGGGAAGTGGTGTACAAGTCAGCTTTTCATGTTCCAAATATCCTTTGTTATTTATGACAAAATTGTACTCATTCCCAATAATAATTAATATATTTGTTAAAAAAAATTGTTTTGAACTAGAAGAGCCACTGCAATATAAATATTACACCAATTTAGTTACTGATAATAAAGTAAATGACGATGTACACGAATTATATTAAATAAAGTAAGCTCTGAAATAAAGTGTATATTTATCCCTTAATTGGTAGCGACTCCTGATGATACACACAGCTCGCGTTCGGTATCCGGACATTTAGCCAACGGATATTTCGCAAATGGACACTTAGCCAACGGACACATAGCTAACGGACATTTAGCCATTATTTGCAAGGGGGGGGACTTTTCACCAACAAATTATATCTCACATGTACATGTTATATATTTTTGAGTGTGTGTATGCTCTGTCAATATTATGTTCTGTTTATGGATGTTAGCAACTTAATTATTACAGATTTTTTGTACAATTTATATAATTATATTAATGTATACTGTTCTCTCCTTTATTATACATAATTATAAATAATTATATGCAACATGCAATATGTGCATGGGATTATGGAGTAAAAGGGTCACCCAATACAATTAGATCTGGCTTAGTTTACAGTGTTTCTGTTTGGTGACCTTCAATAACCAGATCATCCCTAATGACACTTAACTTCTTTCAACTAGAACGACCACCCCCGAAATACTACGTAGAGTGGGTCATAAGTTCATAGTATACGCTGGAAGCCAGTGAGCCGCGAAAATGATGATTGATTGTATACAGCTGTGAGCTATAAATTAAATTTGAGCGACATATTTATATGAGATTATTATGGCTGGCTACGATTGGCTTGTTTTATTCTGTTCTTAAATGACCCAATATTTTAATTTTTTATTTCAAATATATTTATACTTAGCGCTCAGTTAAAAATATAAAACATGGAAAAATATAGATAATACAAACACATGTAATAAAATCATACGATGTACATAGACTTAATAATAGGAATATTGACTTTGTACACCTTGAACAACAACATGTCAGAAATAAAGAATTTATTATATGCAATGTTTGTGTTTGTAAATATTTGAGGATGAGACATTACTTTGTGATCATTACATTCGTACAATGAATTGAATAAAATACAATTACATACACTATGACGATTGAATATAACATCTGTGTTTGGAAGTTTTAGAATATGAGACACCACTTTGTGTTAGTTACATTCATACAATGAATGACGTCATCAAATTGTATTTAAATCTTAGCTGATTCCTAAGTTTTATGTGTATTTCTGGAGATTGGTTACCATGACATTTTTCTAAACAGCAAAACTTTATATTAGTCATAATTAGTAAACAAAACATAAATCATAATACATATATTGTCTGACAATGTCAAGTGATTAGACAAATTATATTTATTTTAGGTTTTTTCTTCTTCAGCAAACATTTTATTTTATTTAAAAACTTGATGTAACTACCGGCGTACTACCTCGTGATAGTACTGATAGTACTAGTAGTATTGGTGACTGTGATGATAGTACTAGTAGTATTGGTGATTGTGATGATAGTACTAGTAGTATTGGTGACTGTGATGCTAGTACTAATAGTGATGGTGATAATGATGATGGAGATGTTGGTGTTGGTGATAATGATGATGGAGATGTTGGTGTTGGTGATAATGATGATGGAGATGATGGTGTTGGTGATGGCAGTAGAGATAGTGATGTAGTTATTGTCCTGTATATTCATTATAAGCTAATAAAATGGTGACGATGGCTTCTGTCCTTTAACTACTTAATACTAATACGCCTTAAAGCGCGCGCGCGCGCACGCACACACACACACACACACATATATATATATATATATATATATACATGACGGCCTATGATATAATTCATGTTATAATACCACCTACACCTCAAAATGGGAAGACACTTATAATACAAAAATTATGTAAACAACATGCTCTTGGTTTAACTGTTTGCTAAACAAAATTATATCCACTTCTGATCTTAATAACATTAGTAGTCTGACATATATAAGGAAAATTTCTGTATAAATTGGGAAAAGAATTGTGTAAACGTGTAAAAACTAATGTGAAATGTAAAAAAATAGTATACA
Organism: Paralvinella palmiformis; assembly: GCA_025642065.1. Classification (NCBI taxonomy): domain Eukaryota; kingdom Metazoa; phylum Annelida; class Polychaeta; order Terebellida; family Alvinellidae; genus Paralvinella; species Paralvinella palmiformis. The sequence goes on along the minus strand of JAODUP010000078.1, from coordinate 91,720 downwards.
AAGGAATAAAACAAAACAGACATAATCTCAACCTCCCCCTCTTTTATTGTGTGTGTGTGTGTGTGTGTGTGTGTGTGTGTGTGTGTGTGTGTGTGTGTGTGTGTGTGTGTGTGTCAATACCACTTTGTTCAAGATATACAACTTCAGACGCAACATGATTGATCCAGATTCCCAACAAAGTGACCACAACTCTAACAGTAGCAGATATCCCTTTTCGTTAAACATATAAGTTATAACATAAATGATATGATTAACATTGATATTACGTAATTCTTATTATATTTTTCATTACTTACCTTCTTTAAGAAGAAACCATCTCAACAAGACGGTCATATGAAGCAGATTTAACAGACTTGTATGGCGATAACGTATCCACGCCATGGTCAGATAGTAATTTAATATGATTTCAAGATATTCTGAGTAGCAAACGTCAATTCCAGGAAAATGACATCGTGATCACTAAACTTTCTGAAACAGAAATCAAATAACAATTTAATAATAGTCATATGGGCTAACTATATAATAAATAACAAAGTAAAAAAAAAATATATATATATATATATATATATATATATATATATATATATATATATATATATATATATATATATATATATATATATATACATATGTTACATATTACAAATATGTCACACAACATAAAACACGTCACACAACATAAAACATGTCACATGACATTAAAGTATTATTAACCCAGTTATCACGCGCCAGTTTAATCAGATTTCCGTGCTAATTAATTTAAATAAACAAGACAGCCTACAGGAGCCCTCATTTGGCTACAAGTAGCTGGTAGGTTACTGGTAATCACCAAGTCAGTGGCTTGTTTCATCCAATCTGGATGTAGTAAGTCCGGTTTTTGAACAACATCCTGCAGAGAATTGACTCAGATAGGGGGGAGATGTTGTGGTAACCGAAGCTGATAGTGATACATCTGTAACATTGTATAGATAGGAAATGGGGAAGGGGGGGGGCGATTCTGATATTTAACAGAACAATCCCGAGAAACATCGATTGATTCTTCACTCAGTATAACAATACATATGAGACAAAGGAAACCCGCAATATAATATTCCTAAAACTAGAAAATTTTGACGCAAGTATATTATTATTTACAGCAAACAAACAAATAAACAAACAAACAAACAAACATTTGAGAAAGAGATTTGTTAAGAAATAGATATCAAATTTCACTGGATGCCAATTTAGCTTTTTTTTAAAGCCAGTATGGGGTGATTATGTTTAGTGGCACAGAAGACGTCAAGTTCACACATCTAGATATTATACACGAGATACCATTTGGGACAGACAATAATAATTTATAACCATCTATTAACGATGATAATGATGATGATTGATGGTTTACGGCCACTTTTGTGCACGTGTTAGGCTAAATAGGCCGAGCGACCATCGGAGCCTTTGTATTTTCGACGTTGTTTCATTTATTATAGCACACATTTAATGTCTAGTCCAATAATTAATTGAACAATCACAGCTGACGTTCGTGATGGCTTTATAATTCTTCAATTACACCAAATTATATCCTTCAACTGATCTTTAACGACTACTGAATAATCGCCGCAAAAATTATTTCTATTGCTGAAATTAATCTATGATTAATTTAACAAAAATGCTAATTACCCAAAATGTTATTATCGGAAAAAGATATATTGACGTTTTGTGTTAGAATAGATTAATGTTGTCTATGAACAGCGGGCTGAGGGAGGGGGGGGGTGTAATGTCGTTCAATACTATAACATAAGCGTACATCTTCCTTAAACTTTGAGGGAAATTCCTCCAATAAAGAAAGTAGTTGGCGGCAATGTTTCTTAACACTCTGGGTTTTTTTCTTGTCAGAAGCAAGTACACGTGGGTAGAGTTGTTTAGAAAGAAACACGACCAGTGAAGGAAATATAGAAATGCCCCAATTTTAAACCGGATTTACACAAATCACGAAAAGTTATTTTAAGTTCTGGAAAACAACATATTTGTAGAAAATAGAAAAATCACATCTCTTAATACAATTACTATTCACCCCGACATGATTATTTAATTGATATGGCAATAGTTTGAAAGTTATTTGAACGTTCCTCCATCACCCCCCCCCCCCTCTCTCTCTGTGTGCCACAAAAATACACCCAAAAGAATTACAAAATATTTTAAATTAACCAACCTATCTCCCTAAATGGAGCAATATCAGACTGACGCCGCTTTGGGTGAATGTGTAAACATTTTAAAATAAAATAATAATGAATATTAATGTTAATATTAATTCCATTTAATCGAATGTCCTTACTTGGAGCAGTCATTCAAGGGTTCTGTAAAGCAAAATCTCAAAAGTGACATTCGTAAACTTTGAATAGAACTGTTGAAAGATGCATATTAATAACACACACACACAAACACACACACACTTTCACACACACACACACAACATGAAGGGGAAACGTAGAAGAAGCGTGTTAAAACATTCTAAATTTTTAACACATGCTCCAGAACTAATCATCTTCGACAATCTTTTCCACAAAATCAGGCCTTCTACACTAAATATACAACTGTCACGTGATTTGAGCCAAGTTCTAGGACACATATTATTTTGTATATAAAGGAAATGTAATAATATCTGACTGGCCTAGCAAAGAAATATAACGCCATCTTACCACATAGTGATGACGACATCTGTATAAGCGAGAGGTCACATTTTCTGGATATAATATCCTGGACAGATTGCGACCAGACAAAAGAAATATGGATACTATCTGACAGTAAATCACAGCACATAAACAGAACGATTGGGTAGATACGCACGCGAGCGCGCGCACACACACGTAGGTCTTGATCCAACCGGAATCAATCTAAATGGAGAGTTAATCCGAACTTCAACCCGTCAGATTTGTGTTTAATAAACCAATTATTTATGTCATATTTGTGTAGAAGTGGAACAGGAATACTACGTTAACTTAACAATGCATACTATATAACAAGAATTAAAATAGCATTCACCTTTCACCATCTTTCTTGGATCTTTGTCTTAAAAACCTTTTTTTAAACCTACGAGTCAAGTAACAAATATCTTCTAATAGTATTATCTTTACTCGATCCATAACAGATGTAATAGTTTCTCTTAATAAACCATTCAGGACCTCAGCCAGAAAGACAAACAAACAGTTTGTTTACCTATTACATAAGGCGCATTAGGGCACCAAGTTCAATAAGATTAATTTTGTACAATAGACTTTGAATAGTAGAATCTTATCTGATTATGATATCCCAAAGGAAGGAAGAGATTACAGCCTCTCAACACATTATACCTACATACGCTACATACATAAAGACATATCATACACACACGACTACACGGTTGTTATAAACTTAAACGGTATCTAGTAACGCAATAGAATAATCTTTATTTTAACATAATTACACACAAGACCAAACGACAACATGGCGTGCTACACGTGCACTGGGATCCGTCCTTAATTATCTATGTGGGGATCGTTTAGTTATCCAACAAGATCTCACAGCTGTGAAAGGGTGCTTGGTGTTATGGGAATAGGCTACATTCTGGTATTAGTTGTATGCGCCGCTGGGAGCTCAACGGGCGTGGGATTGTACATTTCAATCAGGAAAATCAATTCGCTTAAAAGCATCATAACAAAAATAAAGATTTTATGTCAGAGCCGTTAACGCTCAGCCTCTTCATTTGTTGATGAACAAATTAACTATTTCTAAGATCGCATGTTTTAATTTGGATAAAAAGCATTTATTTATAACACAAACACGTACACACAAAAAGAGCGGGAGGAGTATAAGTTTTATTAATTAACTTTCAGATTGTAAACTAATAAATATTAATTATGAACTGATAAAAAAATTAAAACAAAAGAAATTAGCATATTTGTTCAGTTTGGAGCATCTAAATAAATTATACTTGTAAAATCTGAAAATGGTCCCAAAAACGGTCCAAACGTCCTTCATATCTAATGCAATTTTTTGATGATCAATAACATATTTTCAAATAATGCCAATAACAATTACTTTTTTTACATTGTTAGTCAATGTCTGTACACAAGATATTTATTTTGTGGACAGAAACGGGTTAGGTTTACACTGATCACTTTGATGATGATTAAATATACAGTAAAATATGCACGCATGCTCAGTTTTTGCACGCAGAGAATGTTGACTTTAAACGCATATATGTGTTAACTGTTCCAAAACGCACACATATGATGATGATGATGTCAGTACACAACTCTGCCCAGCGGGAATAGCCGAATGAAAACGAACAGAACCGAATATTCATGAGGATGCTTTATATGACTTCTGATTGGTGGTCAGGATCTGGATTTCTGCGCACGCGCATTTAATATTTCAGGTATTGTAATGTAATTTTTTTCTGATAAATATAAGATAATAAATAGATAGAATAATCTCAGCTACAGTTTGAATAAGGAAATGGGCCGAGCGACTTCCAAAGGGAATGAAGCGAAGTCAAAGATGAAACAGCCTTCAGATATGCCTACGCCGAGATTCGAACTCAGGTGGTAGTGATCTGAGACCCAACGCGCTACCAACTAGACCACGGAGGCGCCCCAGTTCGCTTTAATCAAACTTTAAAAAATAATTGAAAATACTATTATAGGATTCTTGTTATCGTAGATTTCTTCTTCATCTAGAAATATAGTTCCTCGTTTATTTATTATTATTATTATTGTATTATTGTTGTTAATAATATATTATTATTTTCAACATTATCATTGTGTGATAGAACATAAATCACTCTCTAATCATGATGTTTTAACCAACAAATGAATTATTATTGCGATTTAGAAAACGGTAGATATAATAATAATAATAATATCAACAGAAATATAACCGACAGTAAAATATACAATAACTAAACTGTCTCAACGTTCACATAAAATCTGACTTCAGCTCATCAAGAGTTATATTACCCAGACTGTTGACACATAAAGTTTCTAGGAACCATCTAAACGTAGCTGATCCAGAATTAGTCACCACTGGGCAGCCAGCTGTTCAACCAGCTGTGAAGTGTAAGCCGAGATAGAAATGTTTCTTGTATATTTGTTTCTCAGATGATCTGATGATTGGAAAAGTAGATCCATTACCTAAAGCAAATTATGTGTTACAGAACACATATACTGATGAAATACGTCGTACTACCCGTGTATATTTGATTAACTGTGTTAAGATCCTGTGTCAGTTATTATTTCCATGATACTGGGTGAAACCCAACCTAGTACCACATGACCTATTCTACTAGATCTGCACTAAAAGCAAAAGAAAATTAACTGCAATTAAATTAGTAATATTTAAGTATGTATATTCAAAAAAAAAATATATAAATTAAAATTTTTAAAAAATATATATATATATATATATATATATATATAAAAAAAAAACTTATACAGTATATATCATAATCTATACAGGGTGAGGTACGAGAATGTAAAATATTTAACATAAATGTCAACACATTAAACATTGATTGAGGATACATTATTAAGAGTTATACATCTATATATATTTATGGTTATTAGGTAGATACAGTTTTAAAATGCCTATCAGAAGAAAACAATTATCTTAAAAAATGGAAAATGCATTCATAAATTAATTAATTTTGTTCTAAAGCTAAATATGAGTAATGCACAATAGGTATATTCCTCTGAGAGTTTGTGTATGCTGTATGTTTATAAATCAATGTTGAAATTCTGGTTGGCTGTTCATTCCAGAACGTGATATCTGAGTGACTAGGCATATTCATATGTGACAGCTGCATTTTTAATATTTAGGACTATGTCTATGACGCTGGAATGTGTTTAGCGCAGCGCATTCTATACAAAAGTTATGAAGACATAGCAATCATGATGAATGACATCCTTGCTACTAATGTCAGGTTGCCACCGTCTTACCCCCCCCCCCTCCGCCCAACCCCATCACCAGAGTAGCATCGGCTAAAATAAAAACACGAAAGACTATCTCTACGACTAAGTGTTGAGGTCATAGCCAAGGGTTAATCTTGTATACAGTAATAGTACATAGGTATATGGGCAACAACACTTTACACACAATGACTGGCATTCATTCTACATTCCCCTCCCATTATCATCAACTTATTGGGTCCGTTCGATAAATAGAAACAGCGAGCAACTGCCCACAAAACCGGGACAACTATTCACCATAAGTCCCGAGAAGCTAGCGGACTAAACACAGGTCTGGCAAATATCAAGTTTTACTGATGTTAGACATACTGTTGGCATCAAATGGAATCATTATCACTGACAGAAACCTTCGATGAACAAATTATTCTCAAATGCGTTATTAAAGCTGTGCCTTGACTTTGTTGTTGATATAATTATTGTCGCTGATAATTCAACCAGTGTGCTTTATGCATAGTTTCTGATAAATTAACACATTAGCCTCGTATTTAGAAAGTAGAATACCATTTGCAGAATAATTTACCATTGATGATGTTGTTTATGGAGCAATTACTACGCGTAACCCGTATACAATATAAACAATACTTCATTATTCACCGTACGTCATCACTCAGTCTTTAAAGTGATTCGACTTAGATTGATTCTAATAACAGTGACTTGTATTGGTATTATTAATTACTCTGCTACTTAAATCTAGCAAATTATACATAAAATACGTGTTTTTGTGTTGACATGAATCACGTTGAGCCGGCCACCACGTGACTCATTAATTTTTACAGCAGAATATGCACGCATGATCAGAGTTGGCACGCAGAGAGTAGTGATGTTCCACACCTAACCGAGAAAATTATAATAATACGTATTATACTGTCTTTAGCGCTTAACAAAATCAATTTTGATATAATATATATATATATATATATATATATATATAATGAATAGATTTAATAATATCTGCAGCTTAAATAAGGAATTATATCTTGCAGTAGGATGGAATTTGACAAAGAACTGTTTTAGGATATCAGTCCTAACAATACATTTATCAACAGAAAATTCAAAACTAGAAGAAAGCTAAGCCAAAATAATATGACTATGGTTTGATACCACTGGCGTCAGTACACACACACACAAACACACTGGGGGTGCTCCTTCATGCAAGACAATTCAAGGTGGTATCTTCGATGCCCCTGATGTCAGACAGATCATTTTTACCATCCCCACTCTGTTCACGTTTCTGACATTCAAGTTGGCTGCGTTTTCATTACCAGTAAAAAATAACACGGACGTTTAGTGCCCTTGTTTTACTAAAGTGCTAAAGCCCTTTGCCGCACCTGTAAATAATTCCCTTTCAATGCTGTAACCTCCAAAGAGACCGGAAGCTCCTGAATGGTGACGTCAATTGAACACAGCAGTTTGACCGGAAGTCTTTAGCGCCCATACAAAAGCATGTAAACAAGTGTGAGCAAAGAATTATTCCAGAACATAAGGCAATTATCTTGTTAATGTTACGTCATGAATGACATACAACCATATCATTTTGAGCCAGAAGGAACCTTAGAAGAGGAAGGTGAATAAATATGGCTGAGATATTAAATTCTCAGTTTTCTCCTTCCTGCCTTCGAATCTGCCTTCCGGTGCAGCGGTAATGGCGGCCCTCCAGTAATAATATGCATTATTTCCCTATATCTATGATATCAGGTATATTTCGTGATTATTATTGTGGAATTTTTGGTTACCGGTCTAAGCATTACATATTTAATAAATATGATCTAACGGTGAACTGTCCCTTTAAGGAAAATATAATTTATTCCCTCATTTGAATATTTCTCAAAAATTTGAAATAGCTTATTACCTTATATTAAAATCGCGGGGCTGTATTTTTTAAATCAATAACTTCATAATTTATTATTTGCTTACGGACATTATCACTGAATATTTTATCTTCAATCAATATATATATATATATATATATATATATATATATATAATACAAGTTTTAAATATTAGTTGGTGATGACTAAGACATGAGATACTGGAGATATATCATTGGATAAAAGTTTACTAATTAGAATATCATGCACAATTATCCACAAGCACACACACAAAGAGAGAGAAATGCAGATCCTTAGCAGACGATGGTACACACACAATTGGAAAAAAAAGAGAAGAAATATTCTGTTTGACTGAATCACCGATCCTTTGAATATGTAAACAGATATTAAATTTCATGATTCACCCGTGCCATCGTTCTTTATGAGACGGATCCCACCCCCTTCCCCCTTTGTCTCCATTGCGTTAACTACGATCATCCTTCCTCGTAATGAAAACACAAACACTGACTTACTCCCAACACAGAACTTTAGAAGCGACACAACACTGTCTACAGTCAATTATGTTATAATTAACCGCCTACCTTTAATAAAGAAGGATTGGTCCTCAACTTCCCATCCTAAAGGATCAACGGCTCCAACTTTATTAACTCCATTTAAGACAGTTGCCTATAAAATGTTAACTAACAACAACAATCAACTCTGTTATAAAATCAACTTGTTTGTAGTTCAGTGACTCAAAGTCTTGGAGGCTATCAGTCTATAGTCAAGTTATCCTAAATCCGGTTTCAGTCAGTCCTCAGACTGCCGACTGACTCATCCGGACAAAGAGAGATCTGGAGCCAATTCTGTTACATAAAGTCCACACTGAATCATCAACACCAGGGAGAGACCAAGATCCAGAAATTCTGAACACTTCGATGGCTGCCTGACTGGCTCCAAACTGACACTTTTTCTAAGTGCACGGTTAGACGTGAATATGTAAATAGATTGATGTCTATAAACATTTGACACTAGATCTAGACACTAGACGAGTAGACCCAATTTTTATCACACACTGTCATTGTTTTTGAACACCGAACTAATTTTACTAAATTTAATAAAAATACATCAAGAAGTAGGTCAATCTTCCTATAGACGTCTAGATCATTTGACATATATCAGTAAAATCATAATTAGATCTATAGTCTACTTCTAGAAATATAACTTTTAGATCTACTAGAAGTCTAGATGATCTATAAGTTATAGTAGGCTAGGCCTAGGCCAGGGGTTTATTATTTCTATTATATAGATCTACAAGACGCTATAGATCTAGATCATCTTTTTAAAATAATTAATCTACATCTCTAATTTATCAAATTTGAATTTATAGATCTAGAGCTATCGCTTTCGATACAAGACACAAGTAAAAAAATGATACTAATTGTAATAATGAAATGTCACATAGAAATGAACCCCCCCCCCTCCCAGCACCTACCTAAACCGTTAAATCAATAAATGATGCGATGTTAATTAGGATACAACTTAACGTCTTAAGTCTAGATCTAGACACCTCAGTGACCTCTATGACTATGACTCTAGGTCTTGTCTAGATATAGATCTAGACACTTCTACGTCTAGGGCTCTAGGTCTAGTCTAGATCTAGACACCTCTACGACTAGGGCTCTAGGTGAGTAGGTCTAGCCTAGAACTAGATCTAGTCACTAGCCTAGGTAGTAGGTGTAGGTCTAGATCTAGATTCCACTTATTCGAAGATTTTAAGTACCGAATGTAAACAGAGAGAGAGAGAGAGAGAGAGAGAGAATATGTCTGTCTGTCTGTCTGTCTGTGCGACTATAATTATATCTAAATGATATTTAAACTATAGTACAATAATATTTTGTTAGTTGTAGATCTAAGAGTTGATATTTACCTATTGATATTCTCGGTTCTAGTAGACTAGATCATGTGTAGATCTAGTAGATCTAGATCTAATGCCAGTAATGGCTATTTCCAAGTCTCGGAGACTTTGAGTTATCCGGAAGAGCAATACACAATATCCAGACGCCGTTCCACCACCATTAGACGTGTCCAGAACAGTAGGCTACACCAAATGGTTGGTTGTACAGCGTTTGTGAGAAAATGGCGACTTCTCAACTTGAAACGAGTACAAAAATCTCGGCCTATTTACTGCTCGCTAACTGACGCCGGACTCTTCGACGTTTTCTAGGTCAGGCTACGCACTAGCAACAAGCCTAGATCCAGAACGCTTCAGCACGGCAAGCGCATTATCCGGATCAGCTATGGGGGGGGGGTCCTGATAAGCTAGGACGTTGAGATTCGGGAGAAGGCTGTTCCTGAAGAAACAGTGATAGATATCAGTGTATGTTTTTTGTTATAATTTATGCAGATAAGATTTTATTTTCTGGTAGCTAATAGTTTTATTTGTGGAAAAATAAAGAAAGTTTCAGTAAAATGAACGCCGGTTTGTAAAGGTAATTAGATGTTTCATGAATGACGTAAAGATAATTATCTCAGGTAAGATGATCCTGGGGAAATTAATTAAGGATCTAGAAGTCGGGCATGTTTTAAACAGAATATATCACATTAAAGTGAGGGAAGAATAGACTTGATGACGCGCAAATACGTATTGTTTCTTGATTATTTAACACACACACAGTCTCTCCCCACCCCTATCTCTCTCTCTCTCTCTCTCTATATATATATATATATATATATAAGAGAGAGAGAGAGAGAGAGAATTGTTCTCACATAACTCACCCCCCCTGGCATGATACCGTCAATCTGGGACTAGGTTAAAGGTCACAATAGTTAGGACTCATCTATATTATTATCTAATCTTTCTTGCTGAACATTCACCTGTGTTAATTGTTATTAGCCTATGGTGTTATCACTCCTATTGATATTCCTATAACACGTGTGACCTAATTGGTACCAGATGTTGTCACTATTATAAAGATACTAAACTGAAGATGTTTAAGTGAGTATAGTCATATTCTCTGATGATGGGCTAAGATAGATTATTATAAATGGACCCGATGTTTATAGAACTCAATATTAATTAGGAATAAATTAACGTGACGTAAAGATTATCAATCAGATATATAATATACTGATAAAAAAGTTTCTTCTATTTTTTCGTCGACTTCTCTGTCTAATCACACACACACACACACACACACACACACCAAAGAATAATAATAATGTAAAACTATTTATCAATCATGCTCTTAAAGCGCCTAATAAAAAAACACAAATTTATTCCATATTATTAATTGCTAATTGATATCTAATAATCTCTAAAACTTTCACTATCTCTTACAATTTATTAACTTCACTCTCTTTGTTTATCTACTATCATAATAGTTGATATGACACCGGTTCAAATATCGGTGTTGGTATGCCTGAACTGTGTTTCATCTTCGACTTCGCCTCATTATCTTTCCAGGTCGCTCGGCCCATTAATTCTACCATGTGCACAAAGGTGCCCGTAAAACGTCAATCTTGATGATAATGATGATCATCATCATGCTCATCATGATCATCATAACCCTCATCATCATCATAACCATCATTAATTGTACAGGTTTATCATAACGTACTCATTACTGCTATATGATCATGTGAACTACTGTTGTTTTACCGTATAAAAGATCCAAATCAGGGTTGCCAGTGGTCAGGGGAAAGTCAGGGAATTTTGTCCAGGGTGAGAGATATTTAAAATTGAGAAATGTCAGGGGAATTGAGGAAAATCCCGTTAAAGTCAGAGAATTTTAACGTTCTCATGTCTTACGCGTAAGGCCGTGATGCCGTCAACACGAATGTCTTACGCAGTTTATACAATTGCATTATAAAATCATGTATACACATAGCACCTAGATACAATGTAATGTAATACGTCCTTCTAACAAACAAACAAAAACAGCACTCGTATTAATTCTTTGAAATCATGAAAAAAATTATTAAAAGTTCGGTCAGCTTGGTCAGGCAAAAAGTCATATGAGTGGCAACCCTAAAAAGTTAATGTGCGAAGTGAAGGCTAATACACCCTTCAGGCATAGGTTTGTTGGGGTTTAAACCCAGCTGTTAGAGGTCTGTGCTCACAGTCGGGCAATTTTAAACATGGATCTATATATTTCAATAAACGATACGGGATATTTTACATTTGAATTTTATTCGACCTTTTGCAGAAATGTAACAAACATTAGATTGATATATTACATATAAATTACCGAATAACATTTTGTATTCACTAGTCAGTGTCACCTTATGAACTGTGATGCTATAATTAATGTTTTATTTTGCCCCCTCCTTTGATGATGCACGTGCTTTAATTACAATTACAAAGATTTTAAGGCAGTTCATTGCTTTAATATAGTAACACAAGGTGGTAAGTAATCTGTTAATCATTGCGTTTCATTCATTCACGACCGAGACATGATCCAGAATTGATCCAACAATGAAGGCAGAGACAGATATGATGCATACTTGCACTTCATGCGTACCAAACGCTAAAAACCCAATACTAAAGATAAGGCAGTTATGACTTACTTTTAGAGTGAAGCCGAGCACTAAATATACGGGTCATGTGTGAAAATCATACGCATGCGCATATCGACTGCCGTACTTTTAGAAGAATGATACCTAAATTACAGCTCACGTAACAGCAGATAAAAGCATACGCATGCGCAGAATGGGTGCCGTACGTTTAGACTAACTTACGGCTCACACCATCTGTGAAAATGAGTGAGTGAGGATTTACCATTATTGTTAATGAGATAACGATCACATACAGAAGAAACACCTACTGTGATGTAGCTGAAGTCTCTAGAAATGATAAAATCTTTTGTATGTCCCCCCCCCGCCTTTGTGAGTTATACCATTAATTTCCCGATCTAAGTCTACAAGAATCTAATATACTGCAACACCTATGTGGGCTTCAACATCAGACTTATTATTATAACTATCTATATGGAAATTTAAAAGAATACCGAGTTTTTAAAGCCATTTTGTTTTGAAGGAGCTAGGGATGATTTACGATATTTAATTGTAACCTTGGATACCGCCGATTAGATATTCATATAAATACATGGACTTTATAAAATTGTGACAAAACAAACATAAATATAAATACATGGACTTTATAAAATTGTGACAAAACAAACATAAATATAAATACATGGACTTTATAAAATTGTGACAAAACAAACATAAATATAAATACATGGACTTTATAAAATTGTGACAAAACAAACACAAATATAAATACATGGACTTTATAAAATTGTGACAAAACAAACATAAATATAAATACATGGACTTTATAAAATTGTGACAAAACAAACATAAATATAAATACATGGACTTTATAAAATTGTGACAAAACAAACATAAATATAAATACATGGACTTTATAAAATTGTGACAAAACAAACACAAATATAAATACATGGACTTTATAAAATTGTGACAAAACAAACATAAATATAAATACATGGACTTTATAAAATTGTGACAAAACAAACATAAATATAAATACATGGACTTTATAAAATTGTGAAAAAATTTAAACAAATGTAAATACATGGACTTTATAAAATCGTGACAAAACAAATATAGATATAAATAATTGGACTTTATCTTTAGGAAGTCAATATATTTATTTGCCTAATATTCTAATTGTAATCATCCGATCAAGACGATAATGTAACATCATAGAGAAATGTATTACATACAATATGAGAATAGTTTTGTTTAAATTAATTACAATGAGTTCTTCAAGTGATTTATTTGCTATAATACATCTGGATTCTTTATCTGCAGGATATGACGAATAAAAGTCGACCTACGGGATATGACAAATAAAGGGTCAACCTACGGGATATGACGAATAAATGTCACCCTACAGGATATGACGAATAAAAGGTCAACCTACGGGATATGACGAATAAAGGGTCAACCTACGGGATATGACGAATAAAAGGTCAAACTACGGGATATGACGAATAAAGCGTCAAACCACGGGATATGACGAATAATAGGTCACCCTACAAGATATGACGAATAAAATGTCAACCTACGGGATATGACGAATAAAGGGTCAACCTACGGGATATGACGAATAAATGTCACCCTACAGGATATGACGAATAAAAGGTCAACCTACGGGATATGACGAATAAAGGGTCAACCTAGGGGATATGACGAATACAAGGTAAAACTACGGGATATGACGAATAAAGGGTCAACCTACGGGATATGACGAGTAAAAGGTCAAACTACGGGACATGACGAATAAAAGGTCACCCTACAGGATATGACGAATAACAGGGCAACCTACGGAATATGACTAACAGGAACACTAACGTGAAGAAAACGTCAAGCCACAACAATTTAATGAAACTCATTGACCGACTGTAAGACATTCCTAGTGAATATATATCTCTCGTTTATCCGCTTCGGGATTAAAGTCCATTTATCAGCATTTTCTCTAGGATGGCCCATGTCAAGTCTTCCCAGAACTTCGATCTGCATTACGCATCTCTGGAGAACGTCGGCAGTCAGCCAGTGTTGGAATTATTTAACAAGAACTGGCTCCCAGATCAAGCCGGAGTGGGCTACCTGCTTCAAGAACAATGAATTCAACCTTGGGAAGCTCAGCCACAACTGCCTCAAGAGTAACTATGTGCACGGAAGAGAAGGGAACCGAAGTCACATTACGACAGTCGGAAGAATATACACACCCTTAGATCTAAATGTATTAAAGTTATTACGTATGCTCGTCGTTAACGAGGGAGTTATTAATAGGAAATATTTATTTTCTTAACCTGCATATTATTTACATGATGATCAGAAGGATTGAAGTCCATTTATCAGTATTTTGTCTAAGTGTTCAATCTTTGAGGAATAAATCCATACCCGTAACCGGTGATGTTGTCCGGAGATTCTGTAATGGCAATGTCCTAACATACTGATATGGACTGGTTGCTGTGGATAAATAATATATACACGTATTTTGGACACATAGTGCTTACCATAAACATAGGTAAAGCTACAAATTACATGTGATCCATGTGGAATGCGACCTACTTTACTTAGCATCGTTTACAGCAGTTGGAATGTAAAATTTTAGTAATAAATGTTATAAAGATATAGTTTTCAGATGTAACCTTTAAAATAACTAATACAATAAAAACAAATAAAACATGAATTGAATAAAAATGTTTATGTTTTTCTGTTATTCAATCACCTAATGGAGCCTGTGGGAAGACAGCTTAAGTAGCTAGACAGGTCCTTCATTTTGTATGTGTTCGACTACTATGTGCAATATAAACCGTAACAAATAATATACAAATTGGAAATAAATATCATTGTCTTAGTCATTGTTATTGTAAACTTTGCTGTCATGTCACATAATTACTGATCGTTAACACCTTTCTGAGGCAGAACTCTGTAATAAAAGAGATACCTTTTTTTATGTGTATCATGATCCAGCAACACAAAGAAGATAATGTTGTTTTCACGAAATATATTAATAACATGGTCGAACAGTAAATGCATCAGATGTGTTTGGATTAGAGTTTGTAGATGGTATGATTAAGGGCCTATTGAAACTCTGCTTCCTGATGTTGAGCTAATGGATTGTGCCTTTTCACTTTGCACAAACCCGCCATGTCAAAGAAAATATTGACAGTGAACGTATATAACTGATAATGGGACATAAAAATTCCTCTGCAAATTGATAACACAAGCCTAATATCAGTTATTGGCAAAATTATGGAATCTGTAAAGACCTAGTCAAACAGATGATGAATGACGATCTATTCTGTGATCCCCAACATGGCTTTGTTCCGGGACGCTCATGTATGACCCAACTACTCATCATACTAGAGTGTTGGACTGATTTACTGGGTGGTGGAGATCCCATGGATTTCATTTATCTGGACTTCAGAAAAGCTTTCGAGGAAACTTGACGCATATGGCATAAAAGGCGGCCTCCTCACCTAGATTGGGAACTTCCTCTCAGGCAGACGGCAGGATGTAGTCGTCAATGGCAAGTTATCTACTTGGGCAGGAATACTCAGCGGCATACCACAAGGTAACCGTAAGACATTAACTGGACCGTGATCGGTTAACCGTACGTGTTATTGCCCCCAAACGATAGTGAACAGTGTCATTCTCGATTACAGTTTGACTTTACCTTTGGCCAACCTGGTAAATTTCCAATCATTAAATGCTACCTAAAGGATTTCTTTGGGTCACAATACTGCTATCTGTACCCCTTGAAGTTAAATTCCATTGTAAATGCACAAACTAGCCCACAAATATCGCGTGAAATGTGATATTTAACTCAAAGGGAGAGTGAGTCACATGATCCCCACAGTACCTTAATTACCTAAATATGCTTTGCACAGATATATCCTGCATAGCACCATTTCCAAACACTAGTATTCTAAATAGCCAATTAAATAACATAATGCTTTGATTTTGAACATAACTTTATACCCAATTAAAGCTTTTAAATGAAATAGTCTGAAATATAACAGCTTTTACTGTATCTCACACAAATTAATCACATCATTGTCGTCTTTTTAAAATTGTCACTAACATTGTCCAACCACATCCAGTAACTGAAAGGAAATATCTGAAACGAAATTAAAAGTCATCATTGACATAACTTGATCTTCAATTATCAGAAGTCAATCACAGTAGTCACAGTACTGGTAGCTGCAGGAAATGTATAGTTCTTATATGAATAAACAGCTGTTCATCCACTTTATCTTGGTCAAGAAAAGCTCTGCGCTTGGTAATTGTGCGGCCACCCACTGAAAACGACCTTTCAGAGGATACCGGCGTAGCAGAAACACACAGATATTTCCTGGCTAGAATAGCTATCTTGGAAATCTTGTACACGTTGCTCAGCATTCATTATATCTCCCCCCGAAACAATCAAGGAGTGGTTTCTTAGCCGTTGGTGGTGTTTTACGTGCTAGTTGTGCCTCTGCGGCAGGTTCTTCTTGTTGAATATCTTAGGGCAAATTAGCCACGAGTCGCTGCAAGAGTTCATCGTGCACCGCCTTACGTTGATGAGGAGACAAAACCCTGATATTTGTTATACCGGGGATCAAGAATAATTGCTATAATGGCTGTGGATATTTGATAATTGTGCAGTGCAGTTCCATCTTCTTCTGTCCAAGTCTTGTGCATAGGGGACATCTTGTATATCTGGTGCTAGATTCCTCAGAAGAGTTAGTAACAAAACATGCACAAGAGCTCAGTATTGGAGTGTTCTCCATACCCAACAAGTCTGTTGCTTCGGCCAGAGGTTCTAGGATGTGCATTATGTCCTCGAAGATTTTCCAAATGGTGTCCTTGATACCTAGAGTAACCTAGTCTGCTGGCATGGTGACAAATGCATCATGTATAACAGCTATTATATTGACACGCAGCTGTATCATTCGCTTGATCATGAAGAATACCTAATTCTATCGAGCCTGTACATCTTTCACCAAATGTACAGGTTTCGTCACCCACATGTGCCTCTGGTGTTCCAATAATGCATCTGTATCTGTTGCTAGCACTGACTGACTGAAATGCGTTACAACACGTTTACCTGTAGCTAACACCATGCGTTATTGTTGCCAGCTGAAGACCAGCTGAAAAATATGAGCAAGGCACGGGATCCTAGTGAACTTAGCTTCTTGACAATACTTCACCATGAATATTTGCGGCGTTGTTAATAACCATGGCTACAACTGAATCGATACCAAATTCCTGGAAAATAGCATCTAGTGTGGTCGCCAGATGGATACCTGTGTGCCGTTCAGTCATCATCCGAATGGCAATGGATCTAACTTTCAGACACCAATCTTTGATGCAATGGCCAGTTACTGTGATGTAGCTCTGATTGGCTGTAGATGTCCATATATCGGTTGTAATGCCCGTGGTACAACCTTGCATATCCGAGATAACTTCGATCTCTTCACTTCTGTATATACATAGTTCACATATTTAACGACGGTTGTTTTGTTTGGTTATAGTCAGGGTTCAAGTTGTTTGTAAAATGTTTAAAACTTCGTCCATCTAACATGAACATTGGGCGTAGGTCGACAGCACACATAATGGCATGATTTCATCTTTTGATCTTGATAGTGTTACCCTCGACCTGTAATACTCAGTCAATGTTTCCATATATTCGATCGCTTTGCAGATTGAGCTGTACTCGCCACGCTTATAGTTAACTAAAGGGTCAAATATAAATATCACTTCGTACTTACAAACGTGGATGATAACAATCTGACCGGGGGCTCGGTCATATTTTTGTCGGGAGTTCTCGGTCACGGGTCAAATTATTGACCCAATGGATCAAAATAATTTTTCAAAAAGGGGCCAAAAAGATAATTTTTTTTGTCAAAATCTCATCAGTGAGGATTAAAATTAAGGGGTCAATAAGATCGAACCAGTTTCAAAAGGGTCAGGATCAAATGTGTATGTGATACACTAACATGAAGATAATAAAAACTATATGCTGACACTTTGACACTGCATCGCGTGTGTATGTGTGTGCTACGTCACGTATTTACGCATACCTTTTGTCAAATACAGCAAACGAACCATTGACCTGAAACGAACATTTACGAAGCTGAACGATGAAAAACGAACGTTTCAGATTTCGGAATATTTAACATATATAGCAGTTAACCGAGTATTGATTATGTGACCGGTTATTTGCTTAAACCGGACCGTGACCGGTTAACCGTCTAATCGTGGAAACACTGTCACAAGGCAGCGTACTTGGGTCAATTTTTATTAATGACCTACCTGATGATGTCACATGTACTGCAAACTGCAAATATATTTTCAGATGACACCAAGCTCTTCCAGTGTATAAGTTCCCATGAGGACTGCCTACTACTCCAGGATGACATAAATCAGTTAATGGACTGGTCCCAAAAATGGCACATGGGATTTAATGAGACCAAATGCAATGTTCTCCATCTAGGCTCAGCAAACCCGTGTTATAAGTACAGTATGAGAAATACATCATTGGAAACAATAACAAAGGAGAAAGACTTAGGTGTCACCATTAACCGGCATTTGAAATTCTATATGCATGTGTCCAAAGCGGTGAACAAAGCATCAATAATGCTTGGATTTGTTAGAGCAACATTCACTTGCATCGATAAGATGACACGCCCCAGGCTATTCAACGCTATAGTACGTCCTCATTTGGAATATGGAAATGTGATCTGGTGTCCAAAGGAAAGCCACAAAGCTGATACCAAAATTGAGAAGTCTGCCATATAGAGATAGATTAGAAGCCCTTAGACTCCCTCCCATCTTTGTGCTGTCGTAGGAGACGAGGTGACATGCTGTATAAGGTCCCGAAGTGTATAGACAGGATGGAATCTAACAAATTCTTCTCGCTGGCTGACATATCACACACTAGAGGGCATAGCCTCAAGCTAGTGAAGCACCACTCAAGATCAAGTTTGAGGCAAAATGTATTCAGCCAGAGAGTAACAATAGATGAACTGGTTACCAGCGCATGTAGTAGACAGTCCTATATTAAATACTTATAAGTCCCGACATTGGATTAGGGAGCGTTACAATCTGCCGTGATCCGTTTAATAATAAATATCTTACATGGAAAACAAGACTTGACCTGAGTTTTTAAAAGGCTGTGCCATCACTACTCTGTAGATCTGGTATCAAGGTATTTCTCTGGGCAGTGGTTACATTAGTAAATTGTTTAAATTATCTAGTTACATGATGCGATTGCAATCAATGGTATAGACAATAGGGATTGAATTAATTGCTAAATGTTTTACTTCTAATTGACCAGGTGGCATGAGGGATTAAGCTGGGGATAATGATGAGGCAACAATGAGTTGATATTTGATGATGATTCTCTAGGTGTGCATTAATCTCAGTTATATCAATAAATATCTTTGCTTTGCTTTTATGACAAAGGTATTATACTTGCTTCTTCGTTGTTGTCTAGGAGATCGTGTCTTTGAAAAAATCATTTGCATAAAATAATTATGTTTGATTAGTAAACTTTGTGACGTATGCAGTGCCATTGAAATCAATATCGTGTTTTAATAATACTACTATAAATTTCCAGTGTTTTATTTAGTAGTTATATCAGGATTATTGTTGTAATATCCACTAGTTTTAATTATATTAGTATAGTCTTATATTGTGGCACAGCTACTACTACTCCTGTGTATATAATGATATCACCCTATTGTGGTGCCACCTACCGATTTTGTTGTCTATTGTTAGCCTAATAAAGCCATGCGTTCTCAACTGGTGTTATCACTTATTAATTGTTCTACTGAATAGAACATATTGAAACAATTATATATGTAACTGAGTGAATAAAGATGAAGTATCACATACACGTTTCTGTGAAATATATTATATAGTAATAATATAATGGTCGAAATGGCAGTTTTTAACGTGGCTGGCAATCTCAAATGAGGGAGACACATCATTATCTGATATCATATGGCTGATATGCCTGATATGGTCCGTAATTTATAGCTTCCACACGGAGACTAATTCTAAATAAATTTAGAATAGATGTTTGGTGGAGAATACCTTGCTAGTTTCCTGGCTGGATGAAACAGAATGACCATATAGGCATAGCCATGGCATAGGTAAATAGTCTCACACTACCCAGGGCCAGGAGGCCAAAGATTGTAATCGCGATTACTTAAAATGTAATTGCAATCATAATTGATTACAATAATTATTAATGTAATCTTAATTATTGTATTCTGAAGTAATCGATTACCTTTAATTTGTCCTGAAAACGCTTCCCCCCATGTCTGAGTTATAATATTTAAATTTTCTGCATTTGCTAATAAAGTTATACTGATTTGTTTGGTCATTAAGCAGACAGTTGAGGCTGTGATAATTTCAAGAGCACATCACAGACATTAAACAACATTCCAAGATTTAACTGTACAATAAATTAATTATACATATCAAGAAAAATTGAATTAAATCATGAAGTCAAAATGTAATAAGTCAACAAAACAAAAAAACATCGTACCAAAAACGCAGAATAGTGATTAATTGTTTCCTGTTGACAACACAAACACAGATCATTCGAAGTCGATATGAAGTCACCCCAGTGTATTTCAATATGACACTTACAGTTTGCCATTTGTGAATGTGTGTATTGGGTGTTTAAACAATTGTTTGACAATATGATTGTTTTCTGGTATACACAGTAGAGTAATAACCTCAATCGTTTTCAAGATCTTGTCACTATATATAGGCATGGCTTTGAGTATATCTAGGTCGACAGCCAGACACCATTGTCTCCGTCCGGATCAAAGTTTTCAATTTACACTACCTGCGTCACCTTTGTTACTGAGAGACATAAATGCGGTGTGTCACAGCTATATAGTTTTAGTAATTGGTGCAGAACCATGGAACCAATCACCAAAAGAACCTCCATGATTATTACAGTAAAAGTATTACCTCTCTCAATGAGAGTATCTCTAGCAGTAATTTTGAAATGGAGTGTTTTCATCGGCTTAATCAACATATTGTAACATAGATATCAGCAATTTTGACTATAGCTATCCCATTACACACATAAAGCTATGGTCTACTGTTGTATGCAGAGTATACATATATCGTATGTGTATATGATATATGTGCAGCCACACACATGCCTCTACCTCAGAATAAAGATAAAATATAAATTTTTTCATGATAGAAATAACAGGATTTTTTTATTTATTTTATTTCTGTTAAAGTATATAATATCTGAAGTAAAATTAAGTATTGTTACATCATATGTGGGTAAATAAAGTACCACACGGTCAACACAAAACAAAGCAACACAATAAGCCATTATATATATATATATATATATATATATAAACAGAATACCATAATAATTTTAATTCTATTGACTAACTGATGATATAGGTACACTTTTAATTTAATTTATTTAGGATTATAAATGATGTAATCCCTTTAAGTGAAATGTAACTGATCACATCAGTACATTATTAATGTACATGTATATTTAAAAGTAAAATTAAATAACCTCAAACCCAGCATTAACCTATTCAAAAACTATTATAACTATATACAACTAAACACCGGGTCAAAAATGTTATTTAAGTCTCTGGGTCTCCCTTATCTACAGTTGACATACACTGAGGACTTCGGGTTGACCACACTAACTAGACGTCTATCATGTCAGCTCAATCAGTAAATTGATCTAAAGCTTGATTTTAAAGCTCTAATTGATAACAAACATCTAGTAATAATAACAAATTACAAACACATATTTAAATATCAATAAAGGTGTGTGTGTGTGTGTTTGTACATTTGTATATATAATTGATTTTGTAATGAACATAGAAAGTCAGCCATTCTTTTCACACACAACACATGCACACACAAAGACAATATTCATAAATCATATCATAAAAAGTAAACCTTCTTAGTCAGAGTGGTATAAGGTAACGGAAGTTGTTTATACTTAACATCATCATCAACAACAGAACGTTTCGCTACACAACGGTTCACTTCCGTCATTATACTAAGTAAGTCGTACCTATAAATAACGACCAAAAGATTTATATATATATATATATCAGGTCTGTATGCTGCAGGAAAAAATACATGTGTTTACATGGAAATAGATATGTGGCCCTTCTGTTTAAAGACTTGCTAAACCAATTATTTGTTATCAATTTTAAATACTGTTTAGCTGTCCGTTTGGATGGAAGATTGAGAATTGCTTTCAAAGATTTATGAATCTCAGATACAAACTAAACAATTTACTGCATTATAGAATGTGTTGTCACAGGTCAGTTAAGCTAACAGTGTCCAGTTGTAAGAGAATACATACCCAACTAATCAACATATTTTGTATTAGTTGTACATATTATACATTGAAATTATCTCTGTGTGTGTGTGTGTGTGTGAATTCATAGGAAAACCTCATTCTAACACTTCTTTTCATGTTCACCAGAAGGAGCCACTCAGTATAAATTTTTTTTCTCATAAACTGGAATAAAGAAGCACTTACTTCTTGGCATATTTATTCAGGTGTTCAATGAGAGTACTGATGTACCAAGATCCATCATCTTCATGACGATATGATACATAGCCAGGTATTGTGGCATAACCAATGAAGAAATCTGCATCGTGCGGCATCAGATCATCTTCCACTTCAGTAACATCATCTGCGTGGATTTTGTTGAAAGCTGAACAGTGAATGAAGAAACAAGAAGAATCAGTTACAAGAAATATTAATATTGAAAAAATAAAGTGCTCACTCACCTGTCATCACAGTACAAGATAGTCTTAGAACTACTTGTGCCATCTGTTGAGTACTATTTATTCCAAAGATGGCGCCAGTAGTTGTTTTTTTACAGCAAAATATTTACGTTGAAACATTTAATGATCTGTTGAATCATTTGAACAGGGGTAAAAACACACTGAGCACAGCAGCTTTGGGGGGGGGGGGTTATGATGCTTGTTTGAGCTGGCTGTATTAGAGTCAGGGTTGCGGTCAAGGCGGTGTGGAGTGATCTGTTGGTCATTTAATTTTCATTGTGCACTTTAAAGTGGAGGGAGATCGGAAAATGAGCTGTGTGCTAATTATGCTAATTAAGGATGATCTCTAATTGAGTTAATGATTTGATTATCCTTGATCAACTCCATAGGGAAATATTTGACTATAAACAATATCTCTGACATGTAACACTTGTAAGTTGCTACACTACTGCAATGGCCCACACACACACACACAAACCACACACTACTGCAATGCCCCCCCA
Source organism: Paralvinella palmiformis (assembly GCA_025642065.1). NCBI lineage: Eukaryota > Metazoa > Annelida > Polychaeta > Terebellida > Alvinellidae > Paralvinella > Paralvinella palmiformis. Next base: position 68,089 of record JAODUP010000078.1, on the reverse strand, counting down.
CCCCACATATACACATGCCCCCAATACTACTGCAATGCCCAGCACACACAGTACTGCAGTGCACACATACACTACTGCAATGCCCCCTCCAACAGACCACTGCAATGCCCATAAACACACACACTATTGCAGTGCCCACACATCATCATGTGATAATAAATACAGTATTATAAGAGACAAAATAGAGAGAGATAAATAAAAGAACCATTCCTGAAATAATATTTATGTTTTCATATCTTATTTCATAATTATCCATAGGGTAATCTGATAATGAAGTGGGTATAGTGCTGTGATACAAAGTTCCGGGTTGTGGGTTTTAATCCAGTGCATACCCATGTTTGAGAGATATATTTCCCAATGTAGTCACTTAATCAAACCATTTCATCATGACTGTTTACAGTTCATTTCACAATTTTTCATACAGCAATTTCACATATAAATTGCTATTTCTATTTAGCATGATAACAGTACCTTTCTGTTTGTCTTTGCCTTGGCACGCTTGTACGAAGAAGAGTTTTGGTTTGTTGAGCAAAGCTGGACATTTGTCGGGTCTGAAGTATTGAAGGATCTTTACGATCTTCAGCTCGTACCCATCTGCACCATAAACAGCACCAAACTTTCCGTGTGATAAAATGACTACAACAAATGCATCTGACTTCTTCATTCTTTCCTCATCATTAGCATATTTAGTGAGTATCCTCTTCATTTTATCAACTGGGCAGTCAGTGTAGACGAGAACTTCAAATCCGAGCTTCCGGAATGTAAGTGTCAGACTCTCTGGTAGAATTAAATTTTCTTATTGTTATTATGAAACTTTTGTTATTGCTGTGATGATGGTTTTGTTACTTCCATGAATAAATATGCATGCATGTGTATGTATTTGTGTATCTGTGCATGTATTTGTGTATCTGTGCATGTGTATGTATTTGTGTGCATGTGTATGTATTTGTGTATCGGTGCATGTGTATATCTTTGTGTGTCTGTGCATGTGTATGTATTTGTGCATCTGTGCATGTATATGTCTTTGTGTGTCTGTGTATGCATTCGTGTGCATTAAGACCTTCATCCACTCGGCTTCCCGGTCTGTTTTCCAGTTTCCTACACTTTTTATCGCCAGAATTGTGGGTAAATAATTGGTTATTGATGATGATACAGGGACCTGGAAATAAAGAAATCAATGCCCACATAAATATTGACACCCTTTACCACACCCGATGACCTACCAAAATAAGACAATTAACAACCTAAAGTTTAAAAACTGGCATGATTCGCTTTATATCAGGAAGAATGTTTAGGTTATTAGTAACTGTCTTCTGTCAACTACCAAACAATTTCTATTTGACTGGCTATAGAAGATAAACAGTTCCAATAATTGAGGACACATTATTACAGAAATTCCTGTTGTAAACTCCTTTCTCAGTGCTTATTCAAATTGAACTGACAATGTCCCATCAATCCCAATGACCCCAAATATCATAACAACTCATAATGAGCATAAACACTGCTCCTCCCATGTTCTGACCAACCTCTCGGACATGCAGTCATCTTGTATGCTGGCAGTTCTGGCATAGACAGCTCCTTACTGAAGTTTCTCATCTGTTTAACCTCTCTCACATCACGACGCTCTCCAGCAGCATGTTCATCTTCTGACGGTGGACAAATAGGTCCTTTGGTATCCAGGTGCCTTCCTAGTTCTCTGTCATTTTTTTCAGGGCAAGTTGTTCCTATATTTAAATTAACAACATCTGACTGAAGTCTTCCAAGGGGTTCAATCTCATCTGAAGAATGAATAACAAAATACAATTACAAGTACATATACCGTATATACTCACACATAAGTCAACCCAGCAAATAAGTCGAGGTCAATTTTTGACCCTGTAATTCTTTCCTCAGGCATATATGATCACCGTACAAGTCAAGGTCAAGTATTGGCTTAAAATCTGTCAAAATCTGAATCATTGTCATCAAGTTGACCTAGTCTTTTCAAATTTATGTTGTCAGCAAGTGCGTCATAAAAATATCAATTTCTTCAACAGCAGTGATATATATAAACACAAACACATGAATTTTGCTTTGATGTTATAACTAATAAACAAGCTTGTCACACCAAACATGTTATTAATGAATTGTTTCACAGCAAGTAGTGAGCAAGGTTTCCAATGTGAACAGTGATTTCTATATTGTTGCTAATCATCTGGAAGTACTGGTAGTAAACAGCGCATGACTATCAAGTATTATTACATAAAGACTGGCATGTTTGTGAGATCCAAATAACAGTTTTATGAAAATTAATTGTTATTTATTGAATAATAATGGATAAGTAGGCAGCGATGTGATGATTTTATTCTGACTCTGGCTCTTATTGGGTTGAATCCTATATTATGATAGTGTTGTGTGTCAAGGATGGCCAACAAATCTTTCCTTCAGCTGGTAGGAAATATGATGTGCGTATAAGTCGAGGTGCTTCTGGGAACTCCCTTTTCCCTCCCCCAAAAATCGACTTATACACAAATATATACAGTTGGAAGATTAAAATGATATATTATTCTAAAATTAGAATATAATCAAGCATGTCTTCCCACTACTAGATTATACATGGATATGAATTATTCTTCTGGTGACCAGTTAAAGAAATAGTTAAACCTGTACTCCCTACAATACACTATCAATTCCTCTATGAGGATGAAGAGGAGACTTACCAAAGTTCCAGGTATGTGGAAGAATGGGTCTGATATGATGCTGTGGATATTTTTGTACACTGGATGATGGTCCGTAATTACTATTAGGCGGCATATAGAAGTGCCTAAACTCTCTGTCATCAGTACATGAATGAGGCATCTGTTGGCATCTGCCATCTGCTGATCCTGATGGCTGAACAGATGTATCTGAAGTCTGAACTGGATGTGATAGAGGCTGGAATTTTAATTCATCATCACTTACTTGGACTTCTGTTACACCTAAGTCCAATCGCTGCCAGTTCATTTCAGGACTATATATGTGCCCGAGCTCAGAATCAATATTTGCATTTTTGCCAGGATCAGATTCTGTAAAGTAAGGCAAAATGGTTCACAGATAGAACAGAAAAAATCTTATGTTTTCAAAAATAATATTTCATATTTATAATTAGCCTAATATCATTGCTTGGTTCACTCTTAATGATGAAATATTAAGGTCAATTGTATAGTTAAATTATTCGGGTAATGTAATTAAGTGGTATTGGCAGCAGTGAGTTACTCATAAAACATTAACATGTAGTAATGGATGAAAATGCAGTAGTTCCAAGGCACTCTTTATACTTGTATATTTTGAAACTGTTTATAGTTCAAAGATATCTATTTTTCTCACGGCTCTTCCTGAAATTGAAAATAATAAAGCTTTTTGCCAAAATGAAATATCATTATATTTCATTGCGCTGAGACATTTTCAACATAAAACAGATTTTTATATCAGCAGATTAGTGGCCATTTATTGATATATAAAATTTGATAATAAGGTATTATTTAGAATTGAATTAAATCCTTCGTTCTTTTTTAAACAAAGAGTGATCTTATTACTAAAAACTTTCTAGATTGTTCCCAATTGACTACCAATAGTCAGTAACATATAGTGTTAACAAACTGAACACTGGATAATTTCATTGCATTACTCATGAATTCAAAGCCAACGACACATCTTTGTGTCCAATTATCTTATAAAAACACAATTATTTTATTTGCTAGATTAATGCAGAAATCTGCCAATTAAGTAAAGGGATCACTGGGAGTTGATTACATTGACGCATTAATGTACGAATGAAGCTTTATATCCCATCAGGACAAAAAGATAATTTATTGCCAGAAAGGGATATTAAAGTATTGTAGAAGACAGGGATTCAAATGAGAACAGACCGTGGTTTTGTTAATTGGATAAAAATAACAAATACTTTTATTGTCATTGTAATTCAACCATATACGACTGGCAAAAAAACATGTAAAAAATTGCAGAAAAGTAAAATATTCTCAGTTATTTAAAAGGACTTCTTTCAGGATTCATAATATTAGCAAAAAGCAATGTAATATTATGTAAATACAATATTTAAACACATAACCTATGCAGCTATTTCATAATTTATTCTCACCTTTATATTCATCAACAAGTTTCTGGAGTCGTGGCATAGCCAAGGTTTCTATTATATTTCCGAGGTTAGCCACATGACCAGGTGCGATCAGATCTTGTTTCTCCAGCAAGAGAAAGAATTTCCATATGTCAGTGGCCTCCTCGCTGGCACACCTTGACAATTCCTCTGTGAAAATGTACTTCACTGCTTCAAGGTTTTTCTGTGAAATTTCTGATCCTAATTTGCATAGCAGTATTCTAGATGACAAAAGAAAAAACTTAGTAACCTATATATCAACAACCAAATCCTACTAATGTTAATTTTTATAAAGTTAACAAACATTTACTGAAGACACTATATATAAGTATAATTAAGTTTTAAATTTATAAATGATATCACTACATGATTTAGAATAAATGTATCAATCAACCAATCAATCAGTATATACTATACCTAAACGGGGACAGGAGTGTATCGCCTCTTTTTATTCTGTTTACTACCTTTTCAGCGTTGGATGATAGCGTTCGTACAAGGTCAATTCGTCCAGCGAGATACAGTATCTCTTCTAAAAGAGTGTAGTCATTTTGTCCTAAGTAACCTTTATCTTCCAATGATTTCCACACACTAAAACCATTATCCAGTTTCTCTAATTCTGATGCGGGTACATGGTCTGCACATATAAATTTTATCATTCCCAAATCTCGCTTGGATAACTTGTCGCTGAAGTCTTTAAGAATGAATCTGTAGGACCTCGGGTCTGGTATGGCGTCCATAAGTATATTGGCCATAATCTATAGATTGATAGCACAATTCAGCAAGTACCAGTTACTGAATTAATGACTGTTAGTATAATAGTTATAATTTATAAAGTAGATTTATCAACTTGAAAAGTCTTTTAACAACCGTTAATAACAATCGAAATTCCCATCATTTTATGGCAGATGCGATTATGGGTCTGAGTATAAAGTAACATAACCTTTAAATTAATTATAAAATAGTATTTGTGTAATTACATTCCATGATTCTGAAACTCAATAACTGAATAAGCCAAATATATGAGTCATTTATTTATGAGTAGACTAGATCACAATTATAAACTTAATGAAACGAACCTGCTTTACTGTTGTGGTACTTCCACAAGAAGTTCTGTTAATATATGGCAGTAACAGTAGTATGCTGTTTGCGATAATTAGCTTATTATTTACCTGCGAAATAGAGAGCACTGTAGTAGATCTTATGTAAAGTTTTCTGAGCTAAATAAGGAAATTATCTAACTAAAAGCCCACATTTATGTGTAAATGGGAAAACCAGATGACTGCTATTTATAGAACACTTATAAGCAATATCGTACCACATTCTGCCGTAATAATATATATTCGTAACCATATAATTTCCTACTTTCTCTGTAATTAATAATAATAATAATAATAATAATAATATATATATATATATATATATATATATATATATATATATATATATATATATAAGCAGACCAGGAATGTCAATCTAGAGAAAACATCCTAACTTTAGCACTAATCCAATATGCCACTTTGACTATGCCAGCTCATCATGGTATTCTGGACTGACCAAGAAATACAAAGCTAGGCTACAAATAGTACAATGTACTAAAAACTAAATTATTTGATATCTTTTAAAGGGAACCCCATGGACACATATTTGGGCAAATGAGTTTAGACTGGTAAATATGTTGCCGGTGGAGCTCGGTGCCAAACAACTCAAACTAAATCAAATCCACAATATTCTAAACGGCACAGCCCCAGTTTACTTAAATACTGCTTTAAAATTAACAATATCCCAACATAATATTAATACAAGATCCAGTACAATATCTCTTCAGATACCTTAAGTTAAATCTTTTTGAAAAAATACTTTAACCTCTTCTATGGCCTAGTGGGTAATAGCGTGGGACTTTCTTACTCGTGGTCATGCTGAGCGGTAGGTCGGAGGTCAGGCAACTGACAAGGTTTTCTCTGCCGAATATGCCGTATATTATAAATTAATTTAGAATTATTTCCCGTGGTGAAGCAGTAAATTACAGACCATATGCATCTCCCTCATTTGAGGTAGCTAAGCCACGTAAAATAACTGCCATTTTGGCCATTTTAATTATACAGGAATACTGGCTTGGAACGAATTACCAACGGAAATTAAGTGTTTAACGAGCAAGTTTCTTTATTTTTTTTATTTGACTATCTTAATGAGCAGGAAGCAAGGTTTTATATTCTTTCTTAAGCTGGTCTAATATTTTAAAGTTATATATATATATATATATATATATATATGTGTGGTGTGTGTGTGTGTGTGTGTGTGTGTGTGTGTGTTTTAGCTGTGTATAATAAGGCACAGGCACAGAGAATCTCGAACCGTGAATTCAAACTCTGGACGTTTCTTCAGGGGACTGAATCAAGAGTGGCGACTTTTCTTGCTGAGACATGTGTAATGTCTCACCAGTCCCTGACACTATAACCACGTTGTGTGTGTGTGTGTGTGTTAAACTAACTTGTAGCCTTACTGGACCTGGAGGTATAATAAAATATTTTAACACTAGACCTGCTGTGGTGATACTAGATCGTGTAACCGCAAAAGTTATGAAGATCAGACCTCCATGAAAGTTAAACAAATACCATTCAAATACAGTTATGTTTTGTACTTTGAGCATAAAATGGCTTCTTTTAATTAGGTGAAAGAAAAAAAAATATTAATTTCAATTACATCAGCAGGTAATTAATGTATCATGATAATGCAGGGATAACTGGTTGTTCAATTTTAAGTGTCCGCAATCTCTGTAAAACTTCATCCTCTGTCATTTCATTGTCATTTTCATATCAACTGTCCAATCCATCATCATCACTACTGTCACAATCTATTTCAAAGTTTGGGATTACATCTTCCTCTTCCTGATCTTCCTCCTCTTTATCATGTGTCACTTCTGCATCTTCCCCATATCCAATTACCTGTTCTTCTGCACTCGTACTATGGTCTTCATTATCTCCATAAAGTCACCACCAGCCACTGGTAGCTCAACTGTCTGAAGTCTAGGCCTCTTTAATTTTGGTTCACTATCCATGAATCCAGGTCTCCTCTTTGCTGCCCTTTAACCTTTCTTGGATTGCAGGATTTGTGTCAAACTAATCAACAACTGGACCTATCAGCGGAATGGTCATCAAATGATTTAGTGCTGTATTTTAAAATCAGGGTAAGAAATTAATGTTTGATGTTACATAGGCAGATTCGATTATAAATAGACCTAATTAATAAATTTAATAAAAAACTTAAATGTTATTAATAATGTATGGTTCATATTTATGTTGGACTTCTCCAACTTGCCTTCCATAAAAATTAGACTTTATCATGTCTCATGTATTCTGTCAAAGCATCATCAATCTTAACATCACTGGTTTCGCGTACGTTCTTGGAGTGGGTTGTAATAACCTTAAGATCACTGTTTCCCAAATCATTCCTATCATTGTTGTCATGTGATGGCCAAGCAGTAAAATCTGCATTTTTTGTGGCTTCCACAACTCCATGTTTGGTGTCAGCAAACTTGACTTTAAATGTACATATTATTTTCTTTGTGTGAAATACATTGATTTTAATTATCATAATTTTAATATGCGCATAATGGTTCAATAAAATGTACACGGAGTTTGTCTCTGGGCAGCATTCAACGTCATTATATTGAATCATCATGGATATTCGGTACAATCCTACCTTCAGCCAGTAAAATGCTGTCATTCAAGTTATTTGTGACGTCACCACTCTCCGTATACATGCACTGAGCATGCGTGCATATACTATAGCATAATTAACTATGGACATAGCTGCCAGCTCAAAGTAATCCATGAAATACAAAACTTATTGCGGCATTTCTACCCACACAAACAATTTATGTATCATATGCAAGATAAAAGTGACCGAATAATTAACCAACTATTAGAGTAACAGTAATTCCCATTTGATAAATCTGAAAAGGATATTGGCCACCAAAGAACTGCTTTGACCACAACACCTACCCATGTAAGCCGACTTTTCCATGCATGGTGCCAGTTACTTGTTTTCTGCAACAGATCCGTGGTCAGCATATCGACGAGCTTTCAGAGCTTTTTTTATTGAATTTATTTATTTAGCAACATTCCAGTATAGTATCAAAAAGATAACGCTTGCATATAGACATAGCTGTAAGTTAGATATTTTGCCAATATTTCAGTGTAATTTGAAAATTCGTTTGTCCCTTTTTTGTATTCTGCTTGAGATCTAGTTGATGGTTTGTCAACTTATAATTTCGGTACACTTGGCTCTTTCACTCATTTAAAAAAAAATTGCCACATTTTTAACAAACACATATACCGGAAAACCAGGACAAGAATTAATTGAAAGAGAAATATTTTAGTGTGTACAACTTTTGTCTTCACTCGGAAGGCTTATTTACATATTTAGATAAATTGTAGAACATTGGTCATTCGGGAAGGCACGAATGTCAATTGTCACGTTGCCAGGTTACGCAAATTTGATTCATAGTCGGAAGGCATGTGTCCTAGATTTGATGGAATATCGCCAGTAAAGTTATTTGTATGTTTGTTTTTTGATATGTCACAAGTTAATAAATAGATCGTATCCTTGGTTATTGTCGGGTAGATGTTAAATTAATTAGCCTGTACTCGTTTTTATTGTTTTCCCATTAAAATGGACACTAGACCGACAGGTCGAGTACTACATGGCACTGATACTAGACTGGGCCTTGAAACACGGCCACCGGTCGAGCATTAATGTCGCACACACACACACACACACACTATATATATATATATATATATATATGTGTGTGTGTGTGTGTGTGTGTGTGCGTGTTTGTAACATCCATTTATCTAGTCCAGTGATAAATTATTACAAGAATCTATTCATTTGAATTTTGTCTAGTACACCATCTGCCATATAAAATAATATATCTGTGATTTTTTGCCTCAGGACTACAATGGGAATAAGTGTTTTCACTTTTTTGTGTGCTATCCTGGTATTTTAATATATTTATGTATGTTAATGTTGTTATATATATATATATTTACATTAGTGTACAAAATAAATCTACTAAATCTAATTGTGTCATTGTAGTTTTCACGGAATTTCGTGTATGGTGTACTCAATTGGCAATATATGTGCTGATGGAGCAATAACCGAATGGTACATGTACAATATTCTTCTGTCGATACTTGAGGGACCGTTTTAAACACACACACACACACACACACACACACACACACACACACACACACACACACACACGCACACATACACACACACACATATACACACACATACACACACACTTGAGAATACAATGATAACATTAATATTGAATACGATTGAGATTACATTGTATAAAATAGTAATCATGATTACAATCATAAAAAATGTATATCACACAAACATGAATGAATGTGATCATCATTAATTCACTCAGTTACATAATACAGTACTGAGATAACTATACTAAATAATAAAAAAAACACTAGACATTTCTATAAATATATTTATTGATGTGGTGATGTGATATTATGTAATGCGTGTGGGGTGTTATGTGCGGAAGATGTAGCGTATGCACATTCACTAACATATGCCACAGTATAACCAAATAAATCAACTATCTTTCAATACCAAGTTATGAATATGTGCAGCTATGTTACATATAAGGGTGTTGTAGTGGCCTTTACTAATATATACAGAATCTTATTTGTTATTTTAAGGTGGGAGAGTATATCTGCAATTTATATCAATAATAACATGGATTCATTTGGGGGTGCTGGTTCGCAAAAACTTTATAGTTTTAAAACACGCTTATAGTTGCTACTAGCAACTTGCTAGTACAAGTAACAATGTATTGTTTATAGTTTGTTTTATTATCATTCTAGCTCTTGTGATAGATGGATGAAAATAGTCAATTTATAATCTGTTTATAATTTGTTATGTGTATTGTATACTTCACTGTATCATATGTACATTCTGAAATAAATTGATTGAATAAATTAAAACTATAATGCCTAATGCTCAATGACCAAATATATACATATTAATAACCTTATGTAAGTTTATGTAGTTTCTAAACGCAGGTCTACGTGACCTCTATGTCCAGATCGTTGTCTTCTGACATTCTATTAAGTTTTTTCACAAAAACAGGTGGTTATTATCTGCGACACGTGATCCAAACGGATTAGTTGATCAGCCCAGAATTGATCTAATCTACGCTCAAAGGAGTTAATACTTGGCGTTTCCACAACATATTCTGGGAGACTGTTCCAAGTATCTGCCACACACAACCTAAACTGAGATTGTCTTATTTTGGTTTTATTTTGTTCCTTATATAATTTCTTCTGGTGTCCTCTTGTATTGTTGTTATTTACTGACAGCTGCATTTCCACATCCTGATCATATCTTCCATTCAGTTATCTTATACACTTCTATCATATCTCCTCGTATTCGTCTGTACACCAATGTTGGAAGATCTAATTTCTTTAACCTCTCTTTGTAACTTAGCTCCTTCAACCCAGATACTTTCTTTGTAGCCCTCCTTTGGACATGTTCTATGGTTACAGTGTCCTTCTTCCTGAACGGAGACCAGACAGATTGCGCATATTCAAGGTGTGATGGCGGAACATTGCCTTAAATAGCCATCTAAAGCTTTGGGTGTCCAGGTAACTGAAGATCTTCTAATTAATCCCATGATCTGATTTGCTTTCTTAACCTTCTCCAGTATATGCTGTTCAAAGGTTAGTCTTTCATCGAAGGTGACTCCTAGATCCTTCTCTTGGCTGACTCTCTGCAATATGACCCCTTTGCTCATCATTTTACACTTCTGAGGGTGGAACCTCAGAAGCCACTTGGTTTCCCATTTTTGTAATGAGTTGAGCTCCTGTTGTAGCTGATCCTGATCATTCCGTGAAGCAATCTCGCGGAATATTGTTTTGTGTCGTCTGCAAACAGATATATGTTGGATTTAACGCTGTTCGGGAGATAATTGATAAACAGAACAAATAGGACAGGTCCTAACACGCTTCCCTGTGGGATACCTCTTAGCACCTATATCCATCTTGAGAATGAACCATTCACTACCACTCATTGTTTTCTATTTGTCAGGAAGATATTTATCCATTCCAGTACCTTTCCCTTTACCCCAAAGTTATATATATTTCGCTAGAAGCCTTTGGTGTGGAACAGTGTCAAATGCCTTTTTTAAATCCATGTAGATTACATTTATACATCCACCTTCATCTAGAATTTCAGTCTATTCATCAATTACTCTTAGTAATTGTAGTACTGTCGATCTACCTCTTATAAACCCGAATTGTTTTGCTGAGAATACATTATTCTCAAACATATTTTGGATAACTTGGTCCCTTACAACTGATTCTAGTAGCTTATATACTATGCATGTTAAACTCACTGGTCTATAGTTGCTTGCCTCTGATTTACATCCCTTCTTGTATATAGCACTAACACGATCAGTTTTCCAGTCATTTGGTAATGTCCCATCTCTCAGCGATTTATTGAAAATGATACAAAGTGCCTTACTCATCTCCTCTTGGAGTTCCTTCAGAATACGTGGATACAGACAATCTGGTCCAGAGGCTTTGTCAATTTTGTATTTCTTTAGTTTCTTCAGGATCTCAAGTTTTGACAACTTTGTTTCAGTAAGTGGTTTCCTAATTATTTTGTCTTCTAGTTCTGGTATTTCCGTGGTTGCCTCTCTGGTGGATACAGATGAGAAGAAATCAGATAGTGTTTGAGCCTTGTCTACATCTTCTTTCACCAGTAATTTCTTACCATCATCTGTCTCTGATTTAAGGTCTGATATCCTCACTGAAGTTTTCACTTTTGACTTCACATCTCCAGACTTTCTTGGCATTTGTCTTTGCATCTTTAGCTATGGACTTCTCTGCATCTTTCTGCAGTTTCCTTACGTTGTTATGCTGCTTCGTATACACTTTGTATTTGACCGGATCTCTCGTTTCCGGATATCTCTGCCAATGTTTTTTTCTTGCTGCTTCTACTGTTAATTTGTCTATGTTAGTTATCTGCTGTTTATGGGCTTCTATACATTTGTCAATAATTTTACTAGGCACACATTCCAATTCAGCACGCCAGAGATTAAGGCGGGAAAATACCCTCCTCACCGATAGAACACTGGAAGAGCCCTGTTATTAAATCACCTGGCTCCAAAATGATCCGATCGGCTCAAAGCCAATCAAGACATACACATCACAGGTGAAACCGAAATCCAAAAACAACACCCAACAAATTAGACGCCAACCGTCAGATGTATAATCACATAAAAAAATTATAAACACATAAACAATTAAACAGTTTTTAAAAATGAATGAAATTGAAGAATGCTACTACCCCAAGACCCCCAGAAGTTTGTTAACTTTAAATTTAAACACCCGTACACATCTGTGGGTTAATTAGACGTTTAATATTACTCTCATACAGGTTTAACTCAGACCGTCTACAGACGAATGGCGCGCGATGATGCGCACTTGGAGTGGCATTGTACACGATGTACAAACCCTTCCGATCCGGATGTTGATTCGGTCAAACCAGTAAAAATAGTTGGCTGAATATATAGACAGGGAAATGTCAACATATATATATATATATTACAGTTAACCTGTATAATCAGGTAATGTGTATATTTGATGAAATTTTCAGGTAATGTATATTAAATCTCATTCAGTTACCAATACACGTATTACTATTACTGAATATTTCAGGTAATATGCATATTACCTGATTATACAGATTAACTGTATATATATATATATATATATATATATATATATATATATATATATATATATATATAATATTGCGTTGCATTTGTAGAACGCTCTATTCAGTTAGGTAGCTACCCTAAGGCGCTTTACAATATTATTACGGTATCCCTGACACAGCTAGACCTGTTCCAATTCAGCACACATCTCAACTCCCAATGAAGTATAACACCGCATGATGCCATTAAAGGCTCAGAGCCAAGTGTAAAGCCAGATGTTGTTGAGCTGGCGACAGAGCCAGAATTCGAAATTGTATCAATAGATCCGTCTACTTTAGTCACAGTGATAAAGAGATAGAAAAAGAGAAGAAAAACAAAATGAAAAAGAAAGTGTTAAAAATGCAAGTGCTAAGGCTCAAAAGAGGTCGTTTGAGTTTTTGTTTAGTAAGTTTAATTGGTTCGAGTTCTGGCTCTGCGGTGTCACAACGCAGCCCAAGTCGGCGAAAAGGTAGTGGCGGATTGGCTATGACACCCATAGATAATAATAATAATAATAATGTATATTTAATAAAGCGCCCTTACTAGCAGGAGCCATTCAAAGGCGCTGTACAAATAATATGTAATATAATAATACCCCAAATAATGTGTGTAAAAACCATGTAATAATTTAAAAGATAATAATTATTTATCTGTGAAAACGACCTTAAATAGGTGTGTTTTTAGAAGAGACTTAAAATTTCCAAGAGACGACGCATTGGTTGCAGGTGCAACTCGAGGAACAGGAAGCAGACGAGCTTTCCTCCTCTGGAGAGGATTCACCTCCCGAACTCTAACCCCCTTTCGTCTTCTTTATGCCAGTTCGTTGCTCCAGCCATTGTAAGTTGATGTTCACTGTTTCATTATACTTCAATAATCTGTCTTTTTCAGGATGACTTTATAATAAATTTACTGTGTGTTTATTTTATTTTTAACTTATTATTTAACGTTTCCAACACATATAACCTTCAGTAATTCAACGGAAATGTATTTTTAAATTGATTATTTTTTGGGCCCGGAACGGATTAAATGGTTTTTCATTATTTAAGTATTGGAAAATTAGATCGAATAACGAGGAAATCGATTAACGAGTGATTTCTCGGAAAGAGTTAAGCTTGTTATTCTAGGTTTAGTATATATATATATATATATAATATATATATATATATATATATATATTCGGAGCCGAGCTGTCTGGGCCGAGTTGTCACTTTGGCCGAGCTGTCAAAGCACCGGTTAAACCAAATCGACTCTTTAGCTTAGCTAAACCACCGTATATCAACTATTATATTTATTCTTATTTCTAAATACAAATATGAAAAAAAGAACTGTTATTAAATAATGAGTTGTTTTATAATAAATACTGACACCATTTCAGTGGTTACGACGTCATATAGACTAGACCCCTATTACGAAACGATCGGTTAGACCTGTTAAATATTTTTGTGTTCCAGTTCTTGAAACCTTTTACACACTAACAGGGAAACAAACTCGTTAATAACGTGCCGAAAACAATTATCTACTTTTTAAATGAGATTTTAATGTCTTATTATCCAAACAACAAAATACGGCACCCACCAAAGCCTAGATCTATATTGAAACAATAATATATACTAAAAACCTAATTTTTAAGAGCAATGTCTTGCTCGAGATCTGACGCGTGGTTACTCGAGATCTACTTCTCAAAATGGCTGACCGACGAAGAAGGAGAAGAAATTCTTCGAATACGGAGTCAGAGCATAGTGAAGGAGAGGAGACCGCAGAAGTAAAAGAGGGAAAACCAGTAAAAAAGGAATCAGAATGTGTTAGTTTTGTTTTTAACATTTCCTTTCTAATTAATGTTATATCTGAATAGAGATAATATGATGGTGAATCACTGAATGGGGTCACTAAAGTAAAACATGCTAGATCTAAAACTTAACCTTAACGACTAACGTCCTTAGCTTGATTAAGGGAAATGGATTTAGTGTTGTGTGCTGTTGGATGATTATTTAGTTTAATCTTTATTGAACTAAGGACTTCATTGAGGTTCTGGTTAAGCCATTTTACAGTAACAATACTCAATAGTGAACTGAATAGACCTGGTCTTGGATATTGCTTTGAGTTACAATGTTTTTAAATTTTATTGTGATTTTGTAATATTGGTGTTTTACCTGTTATGTGCACATGCTGTATAGTAGGATTAATGAGCTAAGCAGTATCCACAGGATATGCAATTCCTCTTTGACATGTAAATTAAGACATGCCTGTGGCCTGCCATATCTAGATCTACCTGAATATGCAAACCCTTTTTGAATATCCCATTATGTTACTTTCCGCTGTAGACTATATATTTGACGTATAAATGACTGTATTTTTTTAAAATTCAGTTCTGTCTAGATTATTTTGGATTGGGAGATCGGGTTGTACTACTCTCATATGACTGGTTACATATTGTCTGGAATCTTGCTAACTTTTCTAGCATATTCAAAAAGAACACCAGAAACATTTATAGATTGGAATATTTTAAATGTATTTAATCCAACATAATTATTTATTTTCTTCTTGCATGATGTGGCTATACACAAATAATTACTTAAATTATATATTTCACAATCTTGATTTAGTGTGTGTATTAAATAATTTTTTTATACAAATAGTATGCATGAAATAATTAACTCAGACTCCTCAATATCAATTTCACACACAGAAGTACAAAATATATTATGGTTTTTAAAAGTATCATTAACCAGCCCTGCATTTTTCAAATAAAACATTTAACTATGGTTTAAATAAATTGAAATTTTCTGTAGTTTACAATACAAATTAGGTGTTTACATTATAAACACAGAGCACTACCATGTGCCTTTGTTGTTTTGTAATTTCCATTACCACCCATTGAAATCTATAAACATGCACTTTATATGAATTTAAAAATAAACAAATTGGTGTAATTATATTTATTTAAAATACCTAAACAACATAAGTATATGATTACATGTTAAAAGTAATGATCATGAGATTAGTTACAAATGTATAATTCATCATCTTAATATGACGCCATTTTTTAGTTTGGTAAAAAAACAGTTTGGTAAACAGATTCTGGGCATCAAATCAACTATCTAGTCCATATTGGACACTAACCAAACTTCACATATACATCAGTAAATATATGTATATAACTTGTTCATGTAGTTTATAAATGTTATCAAACTTACATTCAAGTAAAATTGTGAGGGGTTTTAGAACTCTGTATGTGTTTCTTGTGATAATTCAGAAACTTGGCAGAGTACATCAGAAATTCAAATACGAGACTAAATTATTGCATGTCCTTTTATAATTTACATAAAGTTTTAAGGTTTTTTTCACTTGTGGCCAGTAGGAACTATTACAGAGAGATAATGACACAAAATGTTTGCACACGTTTCGCGGACCATTTGCGACACTACTTTGTGGCACTGTTGTCACATACCTACTTTTAAGGGATCTTGGCTTCAGTTGTTTTGCATTAAGATTCTTTTTGCCTTATGAAATTTGCCACTGACTGATAAAAAAATTCTAAATAATTTGAACACATTTTCACAGTTTGTAATTTACATGTAAACCATAGCTAACTGCTATAACATACCCACCAGTAGATTTATTGATCACAACTTTAATTACACGTGGTCTTGGCTCAAACAAGCATTCTGCTAGATTTGTTAGGGATAGTCTCAAAATTATTGAAATATAACACACGCAATTACTCCCATTTTTTTCTTTGTTTTAAAGAAATTGAGTGGAATGCTTAGGACAGCTCTACAAAAATCTCTTCAAAATACATGAAATAGTTATAATTAGATGATAACAATGGTGGGAATTGATGATAAAAGGAATATAAAAAATCATTTCAGGGAAAATCTACAAATTTATGAATTTCGGATTTTTTCACAAACCCAGCATTTATGGAAAATAAATTTTACAGACATCCGACTCATTTTTTAAGGATGGGTCATATATATATATATATATATATATGTGGATACAATTTGAGAGTAACTCACATGCATAATTTCAGCACAAGAAAATTGATAATGTACATAAGACACAACAAACACATAAGATCCATAAATCATATTTTATTGCTATTAACAGTTGTTTGGGGATATTTTGAATTTGCCAGCTTCATACAGATATCAATCACTTATAAAATTTTAGCCATATACATGTCCCCAATCTAATAGATGCACACACCAATTGTTAAGACCAGTACATTAGCACTGATCAACTCTAGTGCAGAAACCAATTGGCCAATCACAGCACAGTTTACATCTTAGAACTTTTGAGCTACGCTTGTTGGAGATCTTGGAAAGTTGTTCTATTTCGTCTTCCATTCATTGCAATTTAAACACCACAATTAGGAAAATTATAACAACGAATAACGATTATTAATTTCAATAATTGATTATTGCCCCAAATCGAATCCCATCCGATTAATTGTTTACTCGTCACAGCTCTATCTAGATGACATATTTATTAAAAATCAGATAATATAATTGTAAAATATCTACAATAAATGACTAATGTTTCTTTTTAATATCTTTAACAGGATAGCGAGGTGACACAAGGAGAAGATGGTAATTTATATATGAAACTTAGTTGTTGTACATAATGTTAAGTTTTTGTGACAAATCAAAAAGATAGATGATATAATTAACTTTTTCTTATCTAACTACATTAGATTATTACATAAATGATCTGAGTTTTTTATTTTTAATGTTTACTTCATCCAGATACATCCGAGTATGACAGTACAACTGAAGGTTATGACGAGGTAAGATGTTGGTTTTGGTTGACATCATTAGATGGTGAATTCTTTAATTTAGATAAAAGCAATTATATTAAAATCTATTTGTAGTGATTCTTTGTAAAATTACCATTCTACTCCAAAATATATGATTACTTTTAAAATATTTTGTTCTGTCCATTTTTTACTCAGCAAGGTCTGTGGATATTTTATTATTGGGTGCCATATGATGCTTACTCAAAAATATTTTGTTCGGTCCATTTTTACTCAGCAAGTTTTGTGGATAGAGACGTGTGTGTTTTGGCATAGTTTTGCTTGGTTATAATTATGTGTGTAACATTATGACTATCTGCATGCAACAATTTGCATGCTTGCATATTCTGTTGTATATTATTAATTAGCCACATGGTCATCAGCTTAAAGCGATCAGTGTAAGAGCAAAATTATTATATTTGTAAGGTCCTATCCATTAAAAACGTATATTTTATGTATAACTTGTAAGATATGTTATAGAGTGACTAATAATGCCAATAATGCTCATTGTTATTAGAATCTTTCTAAAAGGTTATTGGTTACCAAAGAAATGCTTCCAGATGTGACATAATTGATTAAGCTTTAAAGGGATAGTTCACCTTCATTTCAAATTTTCAGGACTAATACAGCTTTGCTCACAAATATCATAAATGATGTCAACATGTGTAAATGATCACCCACATATTAAATAATCCAGTTCAAAGTGCTGATTAATTTTAATGGCCTGTGGGTGCCGCCATTTTGAAGCTAGACTAAATGCTCACGTCACTTGAACCCAACAGTTTGACCGGGAGTCTGTAGTACCCGTACAAAAGCATGTAAACAATTGTGAGCAAAAAATTATTCCAGAACACAAGACAATTATCTTGCTATAATTATGTCCATACAACCATATCATTTTGAGCTAGAATGATTCTGATTGATTTGAAGAAAGTGGAAACATCAAAGAAAACTAGGAACACTGGGTGGTGTCTGTGTGAACCAATGGATTCCGAGAAGGAATCTCTTTGTTGCCTCAAATGTGAAATGTATATCACAACATTCTGAATGGCTGAGATATTAACAGATTTCAGAGCATTTGAGTTTTCTCCTTCCTGCCTTTGAATCTGGCTTGCGGTGCAGCCGTAATGGCAGCCCTCCAGTAATTTGGATTATTTCCCTATATCTATTATATCAGGTTTATTTTGTGATTATTATTGTGGAATATTTGGTTACTGTTCTAAGCATTGCATATTTAAAAAAAATCTGATTTCGGAGCATTTGAGTTTTCTCCTTCCTGCCTTTGAATCTGGCTTCCGGTGCAGCCGTAATGGCAGCCCTCCAGTAATTTGGATTATTTCCCTATATCTATTATATCAGGTTTATTTTGTGATTATTATTGTGGAATATTTGGTTGCCATTCTAAGCATTGCATATTTTAAAAAAATCTGAGGCGAACTGTCCCTTTAAGTGATAACTGTGGTTAAATATCAGATGATTTGTTTATCTATAGTAGTATAAAGGTAACTTTAAAAGTAAAAGATCCTTTTTGTGTGCAGTTTTACATTCTCAGAAGAGATATATGGTGCTGATTTATGTAGCATCCATAATCTAACGTGTTCAGTTTTTATTTGAATCAAGAATAATATTTATAAGAAGGATGCATTTAATATAATATTACTGTTTAATGGAAAACTTAATTCATACAACTTTACAATTTACCACTTGCCAGTAATCTAATTAGAAGCCACCTTTGGTAATGCAGTGATTCACTTAGTATTTTGTATCAGCAGTGTAATGAATAATATTATTTTTTAATAGTCATTAGGCTGGTATGATAGCAGATTTGTTGTTTACATTGATCTATGCCAGAATGTGTTTGATATTCAATAGTTACCTTGTAAGGCCATTGTTTTTTGAATATTTGTTTTACAGAAAATTTCTCTTCCAAAAATTAGGGTCAGTCAGGACAAAAATTAAATAAATCACTGAAAACATGGTCGAAAAAATTTACACAATGTTCTAGCTTCTGGAGGATTTGGTACCCAACTATTTACAAATGCCCCACAACACATATTCTGGATTACTCTGGTTTATGTTTTACATTGATATTCAAATTCAGTTAGACGATCGTCTGGCCCACGACAATATTTTTTATAATAATTATTTTCTTCCTTTAGTTGGGATTTCACAATCTCTCCAATGGTTTAGCTTTCTGAGCCTTTATAATTTTCTTTTGAGCATGACTAGCCAGCGAAAAGTAAACAATAGACATATCACTGTCAGTCTAATCCAAGACAGTGACAGGTCAGTTCCACTTAAAAATTATTTCAGTTATTTCTACACTAAATCGGTCTTTAAGTCTAGAAATGTTGTAAATTTAAATTAATTATAACTCCCCCCCCCACCCTTCCTCACTGAGAAACAGTAAATCGCAGTGTTGTTATTTATGCAGTCTTCTTGACACATGATAAGGCTTTGATAATGTAGAGTTGCCTTTAGCTGGAAGTTGTTAAATAGTTAGTGTGATAAATGTGCTCAAAATTTGAACTGGATCAGTGCTGAGGCTGTTATTTTATGAAAACTGTAGTAAAAGTTGACAGATCTAAATATTACACTACCCTGAAGTATCAGCATTAAGTTCCCACAAGTATTGCAGTACTTAGAATTATTGAGGGAGATGCTCTGTCATCATAGTGGCAGTATGAGTACTGCGCAGTAAACCTTCACGTTGTGGGCCGAAATCTGACCCGTGTTTGTGGGTTATTTCCGTAATAAGTCAACTGTTGACTATAATTATATCCTAGGCTAAACAAAACACTAACTCACTCAGTTTGGAATTTTGGGTATGAACCAGTTCTAATGTTGTGGTATTAAATGCCCTTTTAACAAATGAGCTAAATCTTGTGCAGAGATGAAATTCCTTTCATTGACATGGTAACAATAAAAGGTATAGAACGTGACCTGAATTTGTTGGACGTATTCATTAGTAGTATCAGAGATACTAATGTTTACTAGCTCTCAGTTTACTAACTGGGCCCAAAAGTCAACAACGTCACACTTTTGAAGAATTGTTTTAAAGATCAGAGTTTTTAATCACTATGTAAATTACTAATACATTATTCACCAGTTTGTAGTGTCCCTTTTATGTATGGTAAAGGTTAGTTATAAATAACTAGGATATAACAAAATGGTATCTTAACTCTAAGTGGGTCGTTGGTCCAGCCAAGTGTCCATTCACTTCCAAGGTAAAGAAACTGGGATATAATGAAATTTATACAATGAAAACTTGCTTAAAGCGAAGTGATTTTTCGGTCCAAGCAGCTAAATCAATATAAATCACGCTGTTTATAATGAAATATGATATTTGAAATTTCAATTATTACTCCAACGACTGTTATGATAATTGTAATAGTAAATGCAACGACACATGTCACTTCAAAGGGTATTGTGGTGTAATATAAACCGCAAACTTTGGATTAACATAGACAGGAGTAAACTGTATGTTGTCAGCGTGCTGGTTGCCAATGCACATTATCTGGGGATCATGGCCCTTAGTTAAGGAATCGATGATAGTCAATTGCTTTACACATTGTCACTTCAACGCAACCGAAGTTCCAAGAATCAGTGTCTTGTAACAGATTTTTCCATGTAGAATCATTAAGGAGAATGTGGAAATAAAAGATGAAATTAATTGTTGGTTTTGATCATCCAGTCAGAGACTTGGAACACATTTGCTCCGTGTTTTAATAGAACAGGGTTATTTTCACCAATTATCGCTTATGTGTTGGTAACTAATTTGAAAACTGGGATAGGACGAAGTACTATTATAATGAAAAAAATTCCCAGTCCCCTTGAATTTGGTTATGACCAACTTTTACTGTATATTGTAAACTTGTGGCTATATGTCTGAGATGTTATCAGCGCTGAGGGTGTTACATGTATAATAATTATTTGTTCTAGGAGGAAAGCGAAGAGGAAGTGACCGAAGAGATTGATGATGACGATGATGATGTTATTGTCGAAGATGGGGTTGGTGATGATTGGATTGAGGAGGAGAGGCAGAGGGGAGATGGAGAGGTGTGCGTTGCATGGTGTAATGATTTGTCAATCATCTGCAGTGTCATATTTAGTGGAACATAAATAGATATGCTTACTTTGTTTGTCTATCGTACAGTAAAACCTGATCAAAGAGACCACACTGGATTCTTTCATACAGGTGTTTGCATAAAGCAGCTTTGGATATTTATGCCAGGAGGTGGTATGCAATTTGGAGGGACACATCTAAAGTGTTAATCATTCGAATCATTGTGGTGTGCCAACCCCTTCAGGGTTTGCCCATTATTTTTTTACCATTCTGAGATGTGTTTATTTCTAAATTGTACACCGTGACTTCTTAAAATGTTTTACTTCACTTTTAATCCATGATATGGTATACTTAGTTGGATCATAATGCTTCACATGGCGTACATCACTGATGGTATGGTTGAGTGATTTATGTGGTGGTCTGTTAAATGTTCTCGTAGGGAAAGTTCTGAGCATGATTTATAATATTATCCATATACAGGAAGAACCAAATGATGGCAAGAACCTTGACGATGATGAGGACAAAAAGAACCCAGCTTATATCCCACGGAAGGGAGCATTCTACGAGCATGACACGAGACTGGGAGATGAAATTAAGGAGGAGAAGGAACCATTAGTGTAAGTTTATATTCGTATGTCTATGATGAGTCGGGGCTTGACTGCCAGGGACAAGTAAAACTCACTTGTCGGACAAGTTGAATTGTCATTGTATCTGCCCCGTCAGACAGGTGACTTTCCTACCTAAATTTATCAAAATACTACAGATTTTTTGCTGTACAATGACTTCTAGCTCTACCACAACATGATTGTGTTTACGTGTAGTTGGTAAAACACGAAAGGGGTTAAATTGCAACAAAAAAGGAAACGTGCTCTTTGATTGGCTGTAGCTCTTAATTCTGAGAAAATCAGCATTATCGTTTTATGTGATATGTAGTAACAACATTATGTTTGGGCTTCGCCTGCTAAATTGGAAATTTTATAAATTGCAGTGTAATGAAATTGTAATTTTAGGAACAAGTCTAACTAGGTATGATATTTCTTCTGTCACGTGGAATGCCTCAATCAGTCTGATCAATATTATACCTACTTAAAGGCTATGAAATAAAATTGTGTGGAACGAACTATAATCTTTTTTCCCTCTTGTTAGGGCACTAACTGTAAATAACAGTGTCTTATGCACATGGGACAAATTTATAAAGTAGACCCTAAGTGGTTCACAAGCCAAAGCACATGGGATCCGTTTATTATAAAGTAGTAGGAAGACAACTTCGCCTATCTCAGTCCCTCAATTTCCTACGAAATCAGTCAATATTAATTGTATGTCTACATAATGTATATTACGTGTATTACTGGAAATTCGATAAATAAATTCATTCTTATTCTGGTGTTGGCGCTCCTAGTCTTATGTGCATGCCTTGTGGGCGCATTAACCTCTGGTGAGTGACAACAAGGTGGGAAATTCAAAGAAGAAGAAGAAACAGTATGGCGTGTCCAACTCGAAAGCTATTAAAACAAAGGAAATGTAAAAACAAATTTACAACTTTCTACATCTAGTTCTAACTAGTCTGTAAGTGTAAAACAAAAGATGACAAGGGAGGAATATGAAAAGAAAAAAGGCATTTCTTGACAAATGGCAGGTTGTTTTTGTAGGACTGATGAATACTCTGGATGGCATGGTCTGCATAATGTGTAAGAAGATTTAGGATACTAGTGATGGCTCTTCGGCTTTTATTACCGGCAACAAAAGCTACAGAATTGAACACATCCAATCACATCTTCTGTCACCAAAGCGTATTTAGCTTGTGTTGAAGCTGGGCAGATCCAGATACGGCTCCAAGAAGGACAAAATGCTGGTCACGTGGATTCATGTCTCCAGAAGTTGGGAGAACAAAACAATACCATGATCACTTACTATTGATCATTTACCTAGCATATTTTGTTATTAAGGATGGGCTTCCTTTTGCCAAGTTCCTGTCAATGCTCTGATTACAGGTAAAAAGTGGTTCGGACTTATCACGTCTCTGCAGCTGTCAGACTGATAAAGCCCGTGTCAGAAATTCAAGGGGTTATCATGTCCAAGATGTGGTTTTGGGGGTTATGTCCACAGGGTGTTTTGTCCTGGATTCAACATGTATACACTGATTCTTGTTGTGGAGTATATCTCTTTCTAGATATCTTTACAAAGATGTATTGTTTGTAGAATTTGTGAATATAATAAATATAAAAATTGTTGGCTTTATATTTTAAATGGTTTATGCTTACAAACCTAAACTTTGTAATGATAAAAATCAGAATTGTGGAGACTACGTAATGTGAATATCACGAACACCTGGAAAAATTGTATTATTCATACAGAAAACCAAACCCTGCTTCTAGCTTTTTTTTATCGAGTAGTTAGATGATTTTGTGAAAAATCTATCATTAATATATTTATAAGTGATTAATAAAACATTGAAATGGATACGCTGTCTAACAGGTAGGCAATGTAGTTTTTGAAGAATTCGGGTGATATGGCTTATTTTCGAGTATTTGTCATGATGCAAGATGCACTATTCTGTATTCGCTGAAGGTGATTGATGTTATAATCAGATATACCATATAACAGGGAGTTACAATAATCTATATGAGATGTAACAAAGGCATGGACTACAGTTACAAGTGATTCTTGTGTCAAGAATGCTTTTAAACAGTGGATGTTCTTAAGATGGTAGTAGCCAGCTCGATATACTGATGTGACATGTTCATGCATGTTAATACATTGGTCAAAAATAAACCCTAGATATCTTACAGGCCCATGAGGGGTAATTGAAGATGCACCCATCTGTAATGCTAGTGTCTTTAGGGATTTAACATAATGTGGTGATGCCAAATATAAAATATTTGTTTTATTATCATTTGGTTTTAGAAGATTTTGAGTCATCCATAGCCGAATATCAACAATACAATGTTCTAAATTTTAAGAGGAGAAATTTTGTTCATTGTCAGGATCTAGTGATATATACAGCTGTGTGTCATCAGCATACAAGTGATATTTCACCCCATATTGCAGGGTGCCTCAGTGGTCTAGCAGTAGCATGTTGGACCACAGATCACTACCAACTGTTTTCGAATCTCGGCATGGGCATATCTGAAAGTTGTTTTGTCTTTGACTTCGCCTCATTACCTTTGGAGGTCGCTCAGCCCATTTAGTCTACCTTGTGCACAAAAGTGGCCATAAAACACCAGTCATCAATCATCATCACCCATATCGTTGCATAATGATCCCAAGAGGGTGGGTATACATTGTGAAACCAGAGGACCAAGAACTGAACCCTGTGGTACATTAGATAACAAAAAATTTACGTCAGATAAAATACTATGAACAGACACTCTCTGGGTGCCTTGTTCCAGATAGGATCAAAACCAATGAAGTACTTTACCTGACAGGCCAAACATCTTTTTTAACCTAGAAAAAAGTACTGTATCAAATGCAGCAGACAGGTCCGGAAGTATTACTGGCTTATCTTGATCAATTGACATCATAATATCATTTTTCACCCTAACCAAGGCTGTTTCAGTGCTGTGACGACTTTTATAGGCAGACTGTAGTGATTCATTAAGGATATTATTGATTAAATATTTGTTTAGATGGAAAGCAACTGCCTTTTCTATAACTTTAGATAAAAATGTAAGATTTGGTCTTAGAATATTACAGTCCATATTTGTGAGATATTCTTACCTAGCGGTTGCCCCTTAGCCATATTACAAGCACCAAGGTTAAACAACCCATCCTGGTGACAACTGTCAATAATAGACAAGTTCAGATCTCGTTTGCTTTTGCATGATCAAACTTGATGACACTAGGTAAATACCTGGTTATTGTTAGAACTGAGGAGTTAATGTAATTACTATATTATTATTATTATTAACATTGTTCTTGTAGAATAAACCATGTTATGGTTACTGTCTGAGTCGGGACTGATGAGTTAATGTGATTACTATATTATTATTACTACAGTTGGGCTCCGTTATACAGTGGTCCATTATAACACAAAATTGGATATAACACGGTCATCAGACCTTGGACCCCGAATCATGGAATCCACAACAGAGGGCATTTATGCGAAATGGCATGAAATCCACAACTGAATGATAAACTATTTCAAAACGCGTTTTCACAGTTTGTAATTCACTTGTAAAAAATATATAGCCAATGGTCATAACATTTATATTTATTGAGCACAAACTTAAATACACACCACCTTGGCTCAATCAGCCAAACAAACAGCCCAATCACAACCGTCAAATATTGTGTGACTCCACCCACTAAATTTATGTTCTATAAAATATGATGTTTTCATTACAAAAGCAGATACACAAACAAATACATTTTTACAGGCATTTATTTGCCCACATGCACCTATAAAGGTTAATTTATTGGTTCATATAGTTGCTACCTTCATCTGTAAAACATGCATTAATTTTGGTGGATGAATATCACCAATCCAAGATGGCTGCTCCTTTTTTACCAATTTTGCAGAAACATTTTATTTTCCACACAAACACTGAGGTAACATTTATGTTGAAGTCAACAAATTATTAAATAATTACTGGGAGCATTTATTAAATAAACAGTTGTATGTAATCTTAAAATATGGTTCAAAACGAGGTGAATACATGGACTCCTTATTATCGTCCACCACGATAGTGCCACTGTTTCGCTTCATGCTCCACCTATAACACAGTCAACAGGTTGTGGACCCCAATGACCGTGTTATAACGGAGCCCGACTGTATTATACATTGTTCTTGTATTGTGTGTTCCTTCTAATCTTACTTCTTCCTATACAGAGTGTTTCACACTGAAATTGAAAATAATTTCAGTTGGTTATCACCATTTGTATATTTCGTATTCTAGATATATAGAAGATTTTAGTTAAGTTCTAGTCAGCTAATTGTTAATTCATATGAGATGTACTTCGGGAATGGCTAGAGGTAGAAAATTAACTGTGTAACAAAACTTGTATAATAGCATAGATGTTTATTATGATTATTACCAGCTATTTGTGTTATTGTGTTGTAGATAAATTCATTTGTGCTTGAAACTTGATCAGTTTGAATTTTTATATTTATTACATATTAATGAGCTTACTCAATATTATTGCTATTTTTCAGACCCAAAAAGAAATTATGGACAGACGTAGGAAAGTGGGATCATGATCGATTTAATCCAGATCAGCAAGGCCCAAAGTCCAGAGAAGAAATAATTGCCATATATGGTTATGACATTAGATCACACGAAAAACCACCGGAATCATTTCCACGAGGGGCTAAAAGCCAGTAATTACGAAAATTATTTGTTTCTAGTAATGGATTATGAAGATTAAAAAAGGCTTAACAATAGCAAATGCTTGTCTTAAATTAATTTAAACCTGACAAACTCATTGCCAAATATTCTGCCATTTTTCATGCATAAAGCCTTTTATTTCTTCACAGAAAGAAAAGACCAGACAGGAGGAAGCAGCTCAGTGACTTCATATCACCAGGTGAAGAGAAATCTTACGAGCGGCCATACCGTGGGCGTGGGGCTCGAGGTGGTTCTTGGAGAGGTGCTCCAAGGGGTCGTGGTTGGCAACCATCTAGACGTACATTTACTGAGATAAATCATGATCGTGGTGGTCATACGTACACAGACTTCAAAAATGCTAGGAATGAGTCGTCCAAGTATTCTTCCGACATCTACAATGCAGACTCTAGGGCTAGATCAGGTGCGGCACCTGGTCAGCGGCAGTGGAGTGGTACTAACCAGAAAAATTCTGGTAATAAGATGAAGGCTGCTGATGAAAGGCCAAATTCATCAGAGGAAAGTTTGTCGAATCCTCCGGACGTAGTCCCTGCTGGACACGCCTACGGCTCATTAAGAGTCGAACAATCAACCGAAGAGACGCAACAGTCGAGACCTCGATACAGACAAGGTGGACACAGTCATATGGAAAAGACTAATCCGATGAGAGACCCGAGAAGTAAGGGAAGCCAAGGTCATGTTCAAGATTCAGAACTGGGAAAACTATCAAAGAACATGCAACAAGTTTCCTTGGATGAAAAAAATAGATCTGCATCAGTTGGACAAAACACAAACTGTGAGTATTTTTAGAAAATGAATAATACCAAAATATTTGCCAGTTATGTGAACATTGTTTACTACTTGGTTAACTGTGTTTATAATTTTATCTCTAATACAGCACATGATGCTGGCATGTTGTCCATATACCCACCAGTAACAAGCCATCTTCCCGTAGTGACGGCAGCTAGCAGCAACAAGAAGGCTCGGTCATCACCAAATCAGGGTGATGTCGAAAAATCAAGCTTGATACCACCTCTGACGAAGCCTCACAGATCTACTTCAACCACTCAGATCAAACAGACTGACACCTCTCAGAGCAAGGCAAAACAGGTGGACAGCACTCGTACAAAACGATATTCAACACAGAGGCAGCGCCCTCCCCAAGAAATGTCTGGCTATGTACAGGAGAGCACTAGAGAGGCTCCCATCACCCAGCCAGCAATACCTACACAATCAGCTCAGATAGTACCTGGTCAGGGGCCCATCTGTACCCCCTTGCCACAATACTATGGACAGTGTGAGTATTAATTTGATAAATCTGCATTAGTTTGATTAAAATAGCTATATTATGGAATAAACAGTTTGCAGACCATTTTGTTATTAACAGGTTAACATGGGGCCAAATCTGATAGGTCAGTTCCATTTTTATCAGTTCTAGTTTCGTGTAAAATTAATTCCTTCTGAATGAAGCAGTTCTATATAATTCTTTGAGAGATGTGAGAGAATTAAAAATAATCACCTGTAAACATGATCCAGTTTGATGCTGACCGTTATAGCAATGGCTTATTCAAAATGATTTCAAGCTGAAATTGTTTATAAGTGCGGGTAATTCACAGAATTAGCTCTATGGCTATATGGAATGGAAAACTTGTTATACTGGAAGACCTATCCGTCTGACTACCTCATTTGAGAGATTTGCTTATCAAAACAAAATGTCATCCTTTCAGATCTGTGGCTTTATTTTAGCTGCTGTAAAAGTTCGCTTTAATTCACGATCCTTCGAATATAATAGATTTTAGGTAGGGTGTAATTCCAATAAAGATGATATCATACAAGCAGATCCCTCCTTTAGTAATGAAAATATGTAGAAATATGAAAATATTGGTGCATTATGAAACTTGATTGTTATAAGATTTGGTGACGTATACAACTATATTATCAGCTGTTTTCACAAATGTATTTTATCATCTACTTAGATTTATGTTTTCAATACTTATCAAACTGAACCCATTTGGATAATATTACTTATGACATGCATTCAAAATTTGGAACTGGTTCTTGTTTAAAGTACAACACATTCAACAATTTGCTTTATGGCCATTTTCCCCTCTTGTGAGGAGGTTGGCTAGTGCATTCCAACATGTTTAAAGTAGTATTAGTTAATTGCCAATGCTTTGGGAGTAATTCATGTAAATTTATTTGTTTCTGTCACACACAGTGTATGCCCGCCCCCCTGCAGTATTCAGGCAGCCAAACCCTGTCAATAGCCAGTCACCACCACATACATTGTCATTCCCGCAGCCACCTGTAATCCAACCACCACTACAGGCTGTACCATTTTCCATACCTGGTGAGTAACATGCCTATCATTACAGGTTGTTCCATTTTATATTGCATCGTGTACATTAAAAACGTGTTGTTGTAGGGTATGAGACAATAAATTAGAGCCGACTGAAGACGGCAAAAATGTATACACTAATCTCTAGAAACTTATTTCAACTTGTATAAAATATAAAGGATAACTAACTTTGACACAGCAAGCTTTTATTATATACAAGAAGTCCTCTATAACTGCCTATATTTGAAATAACGTGATGGAATGTGGAATTGTCTAACCTATTACTTCACATCCAGCAAGTAGCCAAGTTCAATCTCCACCCAGACTGCACCTTGGTCCAGAATCTACAGTTGCCACAGCTAGTATAACTGGAGCAGTTCCACCTAGTGGTACCCAGCCATTACTACAGGGCCCCTTCGTACCAGCTCCAGTAATGAACTATGGTCCACCTGGTCAGCAGCCACCGCCACCGCCACCAGCGCCATCTCACTATCAGCTGACAGGACACGTACCTGTACAGTTCCCTGCTCCAGCACAGGTAATATAATCCTACGATCTGGTAGAGTTAAGGTGTGTACTATGTTGGGAGTTACTGTATATACTTGTGTACGAGACAAGGTTTTAATCCTTTAAATAATGTATTTTTTTGCTACTCATCTTATACATGAGTCAGATGGAAAAAAGCCATCGTGTCTGGTGAGTGAGTGGTAATAGGTACAATTTGTTTTTATGCTTCAGTTAGATCTATTCGTGTTTCTACTAAACAGTTATCTTTTCCCCGACACAGTTGACATATAATCGTCATGGACCCTGAAATATAGAGGACATATCAGTAATACTATGTATACCATATTTATATGTGTACAGCAGTGTTTTATGTAGCCCTGAAAGACTATTGTTCAGTGTGCAACAGTATTAAGATTTGATCAGGCATTAATTTATAATAATCATACATATAGCAAATAATTCTAGATCAGTTATAAATATTATTATTATTGATAATCATTATATTAAGTGGGATTTTTATTAGTTTTTTCCATCAATAAGCTGATTTATTTGTTATTTTATTATGATGCTACATCAGTTTTTGTGAACATCTCTGAACTACGTTTGTTTCTCGTAGTAACTATTATTTTACGTATGATAAATAGGGGCCAGAACCAATCCAGATTCATGGTGGTACCACTTACTTCAGTCATGAAGCTCCAACCTATAGGACAGGAACAACATATTTTAGTCCAGAAGCGCAGCAGGCGAGTCCATCGAGATCTGCGGTGACGAGAAGACCAAAAGCAGCAATACCGATCATTAATCCACAGGTACGAGTTATTAGCTTTTTTAAAACTTTTAGTAATAAATTTATGTAACCCATTTGTAAAAGTCATAAACCCTCTGGTCTAAAATACCACTTTCAAGAATGTCACATTATATATTTATATCAAATACACTAAATAATATAAATTGTGATATATTTATAGTTCTATAAATAGCTCAAATTTGAAGTAGTTGGAGAGAAAAATCAATACAATTTCTGGGAATACATATTGATGAACTCTTGACCTGGAAGTACCATATACAACATATAAATAATAAACTATCAAGAAGCTTGTTGATAATAATTAAAGTAAAGAACTTCTTGTCTAAGTCAACACTACAAACTTTATACTTTTCATTAATACATTCTTGGATACTGTATGGAATAACAGCACAGGGTCCAGCAATTCACAATAACGAAAATAATAAAACATTTAAATTTCTAAAAAGGGCTATTAGAATAATAAATAAGATGACACACAGATCACACACTGATCCATTGTTTAAAACCTGTAAAATGTAAAAAATATCAGATGTTTATGAACAACAGTCTATTCTTTTCATGTATGACTATGAAACAAATAAACTCCCCATGTCATACAAAAGTATGTTTAGACATAATTACGATATACACCCCCAAATGCCTACAATGCGAGCTTCAAATATCTATACTGATATACCAAGAAATAAATTTGTCGAAAATCTCCCAAATTTTATTATTCCAAAGCTGTGGAACAAATGGATGGAAATATTAGATGTGCATAAATCCAAACATAGCATTAGAGGTCAGATGAGAAACTTATTATTAAACAAATACCTTGATAGCATTAAATGCACAAACAAACTCTGACAATAAAAAAAGTATATTATTATGATAAAATATTATATATTATAACATACATATCTTACCTGGGTTAGTTACTATATTGTCTTTAATATATGCAAATATTATTATTTATTTATTTTTATCATTATTCTTATTATTTATTGTAAACTGCATTCCATTTCTCTTATGAAAAAATAACAGATATGTAAAATGACCACCTGGGAACAGTGGGCTACACTGTCTCCTCACATAGGAGTACATGTGTCAGTCTTGATTTATGTATATTTTTTAAATGTATTTCATCATTATTGCCAGTGTCTGTGTATTGTACTCCTGCTTTGTGAAATAAATTCAATTCAATATATCACACCACTCCAATAACATATTTCTTAAACCAGACATGGAATTTAGATGTATAGCAAATAACAGGAAAGCCAACCACAGTCATTTGTACTAAAGCCATTGGTTCACAATTATCTGTCTGCCATTCGATAATTATATATTTTGGGGTTTCCCTTCATAATTTCAAATATTGCACATCTAGTATCAACCTACTAAAACATCGTATTTCTTTGTTTTTAAGCACACTCAAATATCTGTTTATATATATATATTGCTTATTCAAGAACAAATCGTTAGCTGGTTCTTCATGAGTCTAATAGTATATTTAATAAAACATTGCAACAAGCATTTTCTGCATGAATTGTATTGTTTAATAATGATTTATGCTGTTCACAATATATTTATTGTCATCAAATTATAGGATGTAACCAGTATAGAACAAGAGGGAACTTTTCTCAGTGAAAACTATATGGATGAACAGTTAGAATTCACACAGGACAATGGCACGGAAGTATATTTACATGATGATGAATGTTACAGTGCCGGTGATGATCAAATCATTGAGTATCATGAACAGCACTCCGAAGGTGTTCCCATAAGTGCTGGTTGTGATTTGACTGGTGATCAAGATTCAGGATATGTAAACAACAATGTGGTACATGAGGCTGAAAAGGTACCACAGACTGATTGCACAGCTTCAGTTGGAAGTGATCCAGTATCACCAATTGTTCCAGAGGAAAATACACAAGATGATACGAGTAACAATCTGCAGAGGGAACAGGAAATTGTGATACAAGATGACTCCCTGGATTTTGACAAACAAGTTAAAAATGCAGCTGGTCCCAATGAGACAGATCCAGATCACTCGGAGAACATGGCTGCTGGCAGTGAAAATAATTGCAACGGCCACGAAGAAAGTCCATCTATCATTATGCCCACATCTTTGGAGACAACTGTGTGCAATGAGACTGATCTGGAGTCCGATCAACAGCAAGCAGTTGGAACACTGAATAGCACGGAAGTTATTGAGAGGATGACGTGTTCTGGTGATAGCGACACCTCAAAAACTGATGTTAGTGAGCAACAACCAAACACTGACAAAAACACTTCAGTTGACCCTCTCACAAGCCAAGGAAAAGAAACAATTGTAACCGAAATCAAGCTCATCTATACTGAAGCACCAGAAACCTGAGTTCTGTTGTTATGTGATTTGAAATTGTTCAATGTTAAAGTATTTGTTTTGGCTCAGTTCTGTAATTTATAAGTATTCCTGTGTGTGTGTGTTTCGTGATATATAGCTTATATTTTTTTTATTGCCCATTTTGGTGTCTAGTTGCCATTGTGTTCTCTATGCTACAGTCCTTCCAGTAGTTCAGTATCGTGTTAGTAGTAAACTCAACTTTTAAGTGCATTCATGTGCAGCATTTGTTCTAATTATTTAAAAATATAAGTTCTCTCCTTTTGATATTGGACTAGATGCATTGGTCTATTAACTTGTTTGTGTAGATTGTGTTGATGGAAATTTCTGGCTTGTGATATTTGTGTCTAGAAACTTGTTTTTTCTTCTTCGGTTTAATCATCGTCTTTCTCTGTAAAGAAAACGGTATTATCAGCGAGTGTATCCTCTCTGACTGTACTGCTTGGTCACTGTTTTGAATTAGTACTGCGTTAAGCCTGTGATTCACACACCAAATAAGACACTTTGTGATTACTATTGGTGCGAGAGCCTTCTGTGGTTGGTAAAGGTGCGAGACCAAATTACTGTATGATAATTCAAAGATATGATTTAAATTGGACTATTTACAGGTGAACTAATGGTAATAATATTTACAGCCCTGCCCTTGATGCAAGACTCCATCAGTTAGCTTAAAATTGGCTTCAATTGGAATAAACGCGAACCTGGAATTAAAACCGAGATCGGTTATTCTGCGATGTGTAAAGACTGATTCCTGAAGTGTTTTTGTAAGGAGACTACAGAATATTGATTTGTAAATTGGATTACAAACTGAATCCAATGTATCACTGCTACATCTGAGGTGTGAAAATGCTTTTGTTCAATCGGAATCAAATAAAATTTGACACAAACCATAGCTCAAATAACCGTTTTAGTGAAACATTGTTTAAATACCTGAAAATTCTCATGCATATTTCAGGTTGTTCAAACGGTTCAGATGGTGGGTTCGAATGAGACTCGCCTGTTTCGTTGAATATCTCGGTTGTGAGGCTAAATAACTCCAAATAAGTGACACTCTTATACATTTATAAAGTCGCATTTAATGCATTAGCATTTTCAATACATAATGTACACACAACACAAACACCATTGTACTAATTTATTTTAATTTAAAGATGTTAAAACATGACAGTAGCATCAAAATTGGTGAATGTTTGACAATCTCTGAGAATGTTTAAAAAATGTTAGTCATTTTCTATCAAACTTCTGACTGCTAACTGTTAATGGTCATTGTTAGCATTCAGTGATCGCTGTTGTGACTGTGCTGCGAGTTGTGTAAACCAAATGCCTTGTCTATAGCTATAGTAACTGCCATGGCGACAACAGCATACTTCAGCCCTCTGCCAAGAGTGATTAAAGCAGACTTTCCAAAGCCATCCCAAGATTTGTAACGCCACACTTCATTCCTAGAAAATGACAAAAGAAGAGCATTAAGATAAAAACTAAACAGTAAAACCACATAACCCAAACACAGAATTCATGTTATAAAATACCAAAACAGTTTGCGTTCCAAGACTACACAATTTTATCATGGGCACTGGACTAAATTGGTTCAATGTAACCTACTGGTAATTACTGGTATGGGTCCCTTTTATTATATATACATTACAATATGTTCAAAATCAGATGCCCAATTTCATTTACTATTAGGTCAAGTCATAGACAATGAGTGATTTCGTGGGACAGCCACTTTAGAAAGAGTGACGTGACCAAATCAGATAATATATCATAATAATGGGAGTGAGTCGAGTATTAATTCGCTAGCTAATTCTAAACATTGAGCCCACCTGTAGGAGGTTATGGCAGCAATATATATTACTCTAGTGTCAAGGTGCACAGAAAGAGGCAAACAGTATTTGACCGAAGCATATAGGCTTAAAGAACAATGTGTGGATGAGACGGTGTCAATAATATTTAATTGTGTATCAAAATGATAAAACTAAATATCTGAGTAATAAATAGCAATAAATAATTAAATAGCTGCTTATTTAATCTGATCTGGATTTTTTAATATGTCATAACATCATGTTTATATAGTAATAATGGTAGCATCGTCCCTGACATATTGAAGAAGTGCGACATAGTTTACTGTTTCATAAACAAATATTCTTAGCTAATTACAAGTTGTTTCGTGTACATTGTCACAAATGACCACATGGTTTATTAAATGCAGTTAATTGTTTATTGTATAGCCCGTACGCCCCCCCCCCAAACACGAGTGAAGTAAGGTTGAAGTTTGACTCCAAAACAGAGATTTTTCTAAGAATTAAGTGTTGTGGACCATAACTTATGGTGCACAAGCAAAAACTCGGTGTAAAATACTAAATATCAAGCAACTTATTAATACAAATGAATGATAAAATTTATAGTATAAATGCAATATTAAGAACTATAAACCGAGAGTGTATTTGATCTGTGACAGATTTCACCTGTTGGTATTAGAAGTAGAAACACTATTAACCCAAAATGTGTTTTTCATGGAAATATAAACAACTGAATCACCTAAGAATTTATATATTTTACTAGATTATAAATAAATTAAAATATAAATTAATACAATATGAAAA
Source organism: Paralvinella palmiformis (assembly GCA_025642065.1). Taxonomy (NCBI): domain Eukaryota; kingdom Metazoa; phylum Annelida; class Polychaeta; order Terebellida; family Alvinellidae; genus Paralvinella; species Paralvinella palmiformis. The sequence goes on along the minus strand of JAODUP010000078.1, from coordinate 32,366 downwards.
TATATTTTTGATATAATTTATTATAAACTTTGTTAGATTTGGCTAGTGGCTCAATTAAACATAATCAAGTAGAGTTAATACGAAGGAGTCGCAGACAAAAAAAAGTCAAATTAGCTGGGAAAAAAGTAACAGATTTTTATATGATTTATTGCACTCAAAAATATGATATGAAATATGATGTAACCTAAGATTATAAATCATGAATAAATTTGCCGGTCATCATTGGTCAGATAATGTAGACGAATTTCGGAGGAAAATGAAAACTTTGACTCCCAAAGTCTGAGTCTATTCATCTGGGAGAGTGAACTTGTTGAGGTTCTGGAGACACCGAAAGTCGTGTTTCGTGTTCTCTTCAGTAGGAATGAGTTCCTGGAGCCAGGTGCCACATCAGTCATCAGAATGCACCAAATACTCCATTTTGCCAAACTTTTTACGGGGAGAGCTCCACAACCCTCCCTTCTAATGAAGAAGGGCCACTGGTGTGTTAGTGCGACTACTACTACACCACGACCAGCCCTTTACTACCCCCCTCCCCGCATCCATACCTCCCTCCAGCAATGCCGTGGTAATGGTGTCGCTGTGTTTTTACAGGCCACCACAGGTGAGCTGCTGCCTACTTTTTGTAAGGGGTCGTCTACTCTATTCCCTGTACTGAAAAAGCTGGACACTGTGGATTTGAAAAGAAATTCAAAACTGTTTGAACGACATATATGTACTTTTAATCACAGTAAATTAGCACACTCCTTTCAATTCCTCACACTTGGAAGCAGCACTTTTCCTCAAAACATTGGCTTTTGAAAGGCCTGTCAGGTTGCCAGTAGACTCAGTCATGTCCACAAATTCGTCAGACGACTTCATGAGACCAGCAATCTCACAATCCAACCATTGACTCTTAGTATCTTGTTTCTTGCAGTTGTCGCAATGTCAGTTTCAAGTGTGGACTAGATGTAGAGAGCAAGTGTCCAAGTGGTCAAAAGTGTTGCTGCCCTATCCTTTGCCCATATGACTGTACTGACTTGGTGATTAGCACATCACATATGCCTCCAGCAGTGGATATAGTATCATATGCCACACATTGTGATATGACAGATTCTGCTTTCAGGTTCCCTTATAAGCAACTGACTGTTGATGGAGAACCCACATTCCAATGCAGCCACAGCTTTGCAAAGTGTAAGGTCCTTCATGTTATTGAAGAGGAACGTGTTCTGCACTTCATGGAAAGTATTTTGTTACTTTAGATGACCTGATTTATGTATAAATCCCTGAAACCCTCCAATTTACGTATAAAAGCCTGTTTTTCAGAGACTCCAATTTATGTATAAATCCCCCCACACTAGCATTTGCAAAACTTAACGTGTATGCAATCTAACAGAAACAGATGTTGAGTTACAGAGTAGTATAGTATATTGGCACCCAAGATATGCTTATAGATATTTTAATATGCTACAAGCATATAAATACCAACTTTGTTGTATGTTTCCAAATACTGTGTTTAATCAAACACTGTGTGCAGCCAGAAAAATAATTATCAAACTGACTAAAAAAATTCAGACATAAAAAGGCAATTATTTTCAAATAAACTCTAATGTTTGAACATCAGAAGTGCTTGAAACATGTCTCAAAAGATCAAGATACAGACTGATCAATCAATGTCATTGATCATCCGGAATGTGTCGCTCTTTAATGATATTGAACTATGTTATCACTAATAATAGTATAGTTTAAATGACCAGGTAGCAACATGAAAATAATAATCATTCTCATCACAATGAAATCAATGTATTATTTGTCAAATTAAATGGTTATTAATTTGCATGCGCTTGCTGGTGACGTAACATATTTATCAATAATCTTGTTTACTGGATCGGACAAATACACGATTTGTCTGGAACAATCGCATTCAAGCTAGAGAAAAATATAATTCAAAATATTTAAAAAGTTCATCAGCTTGTTAACAGCTCATCTAACAGCTGCATTAGTAAATCTAACCAAGCCAGTGCTGTCATCTGTGTGTATCATTTAGTATCAGGTCAGGAGGCGGTATAAGACAGGATTAGTGACCAGATGATCCTGATAATAATTTTGATGGTTTGGTATACAGCACACCTTGAATGATAACACAACCATACATGGTTAAAGCAGGGCATAGCTTCTTTGTTTTATGGACTATTCGTCCTCTCTTTCATTAGCTCCGGATATAAAAGACTATTTGCCCGTTGTTGTTATTCACCCCCTAATAAAAGGGACTATTCACCCTTGTTGTGTTAAATAATAAAATTATATATATAAATATATATATAAAATGCTATAAGTTGGTGATGTGAGTGATAAACAGCTAGATAAACACACAAGTATAAACTTGCACCATATATGTTGGCATGATAAATTATATAATATGTTCAACCCCCCCCTCCCCCCAATGAGGGAACTCTCACTCATATATTATTTACCTGTGTGGGGGTATTTGATGCAGTTGATGGCCCTTTCCCATAGTGGTGTTTTAATGATGACCAAGTCAGTATTAATTTAACTTCTACGTCTAAGCAAAATCAATTGCTTGCAACAAGATCCTAATGACAATACAGTGGTAGTACAACAATTATAATTACTGACAATTAGCGCAGACATTCACCGTGGACAGAGGAGACATCTAATTTTTTCACAACTGCATTGCTGTCACTGCCAAGGGGTGCACTGGAGTGGTACATTGATGGCACATTCCAGGCCGGTGGCGCTCCCATTACACAGCTGAAACTAACTAACACGCAAATATAAAACGGACCAAAACTAACTGACAACGAATAGTCCAGTTCCCACTTCTTTCACCCAGTTAATTATGTACTACTTGGATATGAGTTTTATTCATTCAATATTGATTGTAAATATTTGAACATCTGAGAAATTAATTATTGTTTTCAACTGAAACAGTGTAAGTATTGAAAAATGAAATTATTTTAAAGTGTCCGGAAATACACAACAAAAATGGCACTATAATTATAATATGACACATGACTGATTAAAATATTGCAATATATAATGCTCCACAAACTGCAATATATCTTGACATAATTCAAAATTAATTTTATATTCTACTACAATTACTGTACTAACTTTGATTAAATGGGAATATATATATTCACACAAACATGAAAATACACAGATAATTATGTGTAGACAAACTTGTTCATTACATATTATGAAACAAAGCCCCTAATACAGCATCGCATTAAGTATGTTGCAATATCAGCAATGTGCAGACAGCTTTTACGTTTTAGAATTTCTGCACTGCACTGCACGTTACCGAGAAATATAACTCTTCGTAGGTCCTCCCTTGTTAGTTTTGGACTGATTTATAAATGACATAACAGTACGATGCCACTATATCGATATATACATATTTTACTTTATTCAGTCTACAACTTGTTGCCTTTTGGTATTCATTAGGCAGGTTTTTACACTGACTTTTAAAAAACTCAATTTAAACAGAATACAGCTATAAAATAGCACTATGATACCAGTATAACAACATTTACTATATCATAACCGTAATGCATATGATAAATAGCAATTGAGTTAACTGACTAAATTACATTATGATAATAATAATAATAATAATAATAATGTATATTTAATAAAGCGCCCTTACTAGCAGGAGCCATTCAAAGGCGCTGTACAAATAATATGTAATTTAATAATACCCCAAATAATGTCTGTAAAAACCCTGTAATGATTTAAAAGATAATAATTATTTATCTGTGAAAGCGAACTTAAATAGGTGTGTTTTTAGAAGAGACTTAAAATTTCCAAGAGACGACGAATTTCTAATATTTGCCGGCAACTTATTCCACAAATTGGGGGCTGCAACACAGCACAATCACCATATGACTTGAGCCGAGACACTGGCACCTGCAATAGTATCTGACTGGATACCTGAGTTTCGGGATGACTTTTAATGGAAACCAGTTCACACAGGTATTCTGGTGCCATATCATTAATAGATTTATAAGTTATTAACAGAATCTTAAATGGATACGCTGTCTAACAGGTAGCCAATGTAGTTTTGAAGAATTGGGGTAATATGATCATATTTTCTAGTATTTGTTACAATGCGAGCTGCACTATTCTGAATTCGCTGAAGGCGATTAATGTTATAATCAGATATGCCATATAACAGGGAGTTACAATAGTCTATACGAGATGTAACAAAGGCATGGAAATACAGTTAAAAGTGATTCTTGTGTCAAGAATGCTTTTAAACAGTGGGGTGTTCTTAAGATGGTAGTAGGCAGCTCGCATACTGATGTGACATGTTCATGCATGTTAATACATTGGTCAAAAATAACCCTAGATTTTTTACTGACCCATTAGGGGTAATCGAAGATGCACCCATCTGTAATGCTGGTGTCTTTAGGAATTTAACACAATGTGGTGATGCCAAATATAAAATATTTGTTTTATTATCATTTAGTTTTAGAAGATTTTGAGTATCCATAGCATACGGGAATACAATGTTCTAAATTCTTCAAGGAAGAGGAGAAATTTAACTCATTTTCAGGATCCAGGATATATACAGCTGTGTGTCATCAGCATACAAGTGATATTTAATCCCATATCGCTGCGCAATGATCCCAAGAGGACGGGTATACATTGTGAAAACCAGAGGACCAAGAACTGAACCCTGTGGTACACCAGATAACAAAAACTGAATGTCAGATAAAATACCATGAACAGACACTCTCTGGGAGCGTTGTTCCAGATAGGATCTAAACCATTCAAGTACTCTACCTGACAGACCAAACATGTCTTTTAACCTAGAGAAAAGTACATTATGGTCAACTGTATCAAATGCAGCAGACAGGTCCAGAAGAACAAGTATTACTGGCTTACCTTGATCAATTGACATCATAATATCATTTTTCACTCGAACCAAGGCTGTTTCAGTGCTGTGACCACTTTTTTAGGCAGACTGTAGTGATTCATTAAGGTTATTATTGATTAAATATTTGTTTAGATGGAAAGCAACTGCCTTTTCTATAACTTTAGATAAAAATGTAAGATTTGAAACAGGTCTGTAATTGTTTAGAATATTACAGTCCAGAGTGTGATAACCCAATATCCAGTCTAGTTGACCCTCACTGACTACTTAACTATATCTGGCATGTGGGTAATTACTATTTGTATATACTGGAGATAATCTACTAGTCTCAGAATAAACCTCTATCCAATGTTAAGATATACATGTATTGTGATGTTGTTAAGAATAAGATGTGATTTCATTTCCCAGATGACGTATCATGGTGTTAAAATGTGGGTTCATTTCCCAGATGACGTATCATGGTGTTAAAATGTGGGTTCATTTCCGCTGAGTATACATAGAGACAGCCTGAATTTGATTTGATGTCAACTGCCATCATCAGAATAACAGAAATCAACACCAGGTGGCTATGACCAATAGGTGACAGCCAGGGGTCTCAACCCCAAACTTCAACAAGAAGATTAATGTGAAGCAGTGTTACACTTTCTTATGATCACATTGATACATATGAGCATGTTGGCTTATATTATAGAAAAGTTTGAAATAATACTGTGATTATTATTTGATGATGAGTGTTTTACGGCCACTTTTGTGCACAAGGTAGGCTAAATTGGCCGATCGACCTCCAAAGGTAATGAAGCGACCTTCAGATATGCCCACGCCGAGCTTCGAACATGGGTGGTAGTGATCTGTTGTCCAACACGCTACCGCTAGACCATGGAGGCGCCCCTGATTATTATTTGATATCCAGCCTTTAGTGATGTATAAAGGTGGCATGGGAACATTTTTTACTAGTTACTATTGGAAATAAGAAATATGCAAAGGTGTAGTCATCAGCAAGCTAACAATGCTACCAGAATACAAGTCCACTACACAAAATATTTAACTGATTCAGTTTCAATTCTCCAACAAGTCATAATTGCCAGGGAGAAATGAGCATGATCCAGATCCCTGCCATGCAAACAACAAGATGCAGAGATACAGGGTGATATTGACGGCTATGTGGTTAAGATGTCTGTTACTTTCAAGTCTGGTATGGACATTGAAATCGTGTAACTGTTCTATGCCTGCAATTTACCATTCAATATCACAGATCACGACCAGTTTGTGAAAGTTGTCAAGATGCTCAGACCTGGATATATTCTGTCACTGGTCAGTTACTTTACACAGTATCAGAACAACTGAAGGTTGATCTAAATGGATGTACCATTGTTACGCTAATTCAAGAATGGTCCAACATTCATAATGAGCATGTTATTGCCACATGTCTCCTTAACTACTAGTAGAAGACAAATCTTATCTTATAGTTATATCAATGAATGATGTTATTTTTACATTTTAAAGACTATTAACAGGGTTTTTTTACAATGTAATGTAATTGTAAAAAGTAGGTTTTTACAGTAAAAAACACAACCTTGATTGTGCCAATACTGAAATGGCACTGAAGGCATTAATAATAACCAGGCCATTATTTATTGTGCACGATTAAGTTGGCAAATTCTTTGCAACGGATCAACATCTAGTCAAGGGCGCTTGTAGCCGATGGCCTTCACACCAGTGCAAGTTATATAGGTAAATATTTATTTAGTATGAAGACCTAGAGGCGATATATTGTTAATTGTTGGCCAGGTGTGAAAACATTTGTCACCAATAATTTGCAATTTGTTTTTTTAATCGACCATGTTTATAACTTACATTAATCTGCGCATGTGTTCATCTCACAGACATTGCAATGGAATGATCTAAACAATTTTACTTTAATACTGGAGGAACATGTTTTGAAGCGACTGATAAGCATATTCCCTCTTGAATAAAGTGATTCAACATATCTCATGATAGCATCATTCTGATGTTTGTCATGCATAATTAGTTTGATTCTGTTTGTTAATTCACAGCTATTGTATATGTTTTATTTATTGCAATTAGGAATCATATTTTGTGTATATTTTGACATTTCTCAAATGCTACTCTTCATGCACAACGCTACTAAAATATCCCAAAACGAAATTCATACACCGTTAAAGAGAAATCGGAGGCTATTACTATTAGAAGAGTTAAAGATGTACACATGAATGGTCCTTTATTGATCCATATATTAGCTAACTTCATCTAAAAACATGCACTATTTCCAGGGGATGACTATCACCAATCCAACATGGTTGTTACTTGAGAAATTTATGGAAACATTTTATTTTCCACACAAACACCGGAGGTAATATTTATGTTGAAGTCAACAAATGATCAAGCAATTACTGGGAACATTTATGAAATACACAATTGTATGTAATCTTCAAGGATGGTGCAAAATGAGGTGAATACATGGACTCCCTATTTTCGCCCTGACAGTGCTCTGTCTCACTTCACTGTCCACCTATAACACGATCTACAGCTTGAGGACCTCAAAACCATGTTATAATGGGGACCACAAGTTCGCTCAAGAATAATATCAAGGGAAACTTCTTTAATAACAACTCCAGCTACATGGTACTGTGCATTTTTGTTGTAACTGTCATACATTAAAATTATCTGTTGAACACATTACAATTTACATACTGTGACTAAAGTCACAAGGAGTTCCACATGTGCACATCTATTCAAGGGATGAACCGATGACAACTCGACTATTAATGGCGCCAACTTTAAAATTAACCATTTGCAAAAATAACCATTACCAAAAAATACTTCAAAATAATAAAACTATTAACCCCTAAACAGGTCCCCTGTGCAGACAGCACACTCCACCACCTGTATGATCTGTCCTGTGGTTGCATATTGATGCATTAAACTGAATTGCTCCATGCAGCGATCTGTACAGCAGCTTAGTAAAAACAAGGGATGGGGGAATCAAGAATATGTCGTCAGGGGAGGTGTTTCCTAAACAATTTGGTGGGATTTTAGATTCTCCTGTTCAACTTGAAGTATTGTTGGAATTTCTCCCCATCAAACTATATTTCCTTGAATAGATTATGGTATGCTCCTTGTTGAAGCCGGTTCCTGTTTATGTCATGCACCCACCCACCAGGTGTTTTCTTAGCTTATTACGTTTTTTAAATTCCACAAACAGCGACCAGGTTTCCGATGCTCGGCTATGCAACCAATTCGATTTAAAATACTATTACGAAAAAACTGCCACATATCCAACTGAAAATACCTGTCTGCTGAGTTAAAAATAATTAAAACGGTGGCCCCTGGAACCCTCCTACTAGTCTAGTACTATAGAGTAGACATTGGTATTTTCGGACAATGCCAGAATTTGGACACTTCGTTAAAAATTCGTTTGAGGCACACACAAATCAATGACATATTCAGATAAAGTAATGACATTCAACACACACGACTTATCTCTTGCCACGAAAATTAAAAATTGGTCAGCGTAAGAGATAGTAGTAAGAAGCAAGGCTTCATTTGAACCATCTCGCAGTCTCTTATTACTTTTATTTCGTGTGTTTTTGGCCAAAATATATCGACTAAGGTACGATTTATTCAAATGCTGCCATTTTGAATATAATCTCAAACGCAATATGATTCATTGAAGGTGTCCGAATACTGCAATGTGAATTAAACGTACCTTTCAGTTTTCAGACACCACACTAAATTGAAATATCTGATTATCAGCTTTACAATAAATACAAAAAAGTGTTCAATGACATGAAATTAATTAAAGAAATAATAAATAACACAATAAACTGCATGCATAGACACAAGATATTATTTGCTAATTAACAAATTCACTTTATTATATTCAGAAAACCCAAAAACTATCATCAGAAAAATGAGCAAGTACCAAATTGTGATAATTGTCATTCTAGTTGACTTAAGTTAATGACCTTGTATTTTAATTAAATAGTATATGACATTTATTAATAGTTCCTCTGGTTGTTTTCTCGAATATTCAATTTAGACTAGATCTACTCTAGACTAGATCTACTGACTAGATTACCAACCTGAGCCAAGGGTCTTTGAGTCCCTTTTCCGCTAATGCCTTCCTCGTCCATTCTAGATGTTTAATTCCATCCACTTTATATATTTTGTAGTCAGGAACAGGTGGTACTTTACCATGACCCATCTTATATGCTATTATTATTACTAAACGGTTCAAAGCAGAACCTACGACCAAACACCTTACGTCCTTGGCGGAGAGGTGTTACCTCTATTTAACATCGCGTTCGAGATCATCGGGTACTTGGTTACGAATAGGAAAGTGACACGTTCATCTGTGGTTACGAAATAAACTTGATCTAAAAAAAGAGAAGATTTTACCGTAGTAATAACAGTATTATTAGTAACGGTAGTTATAGTAGTTTTTGTAGTACTAGTAGTAGTAGCAATAGTAATGATAATAATAAATTATTTAAAAATATAATAGGACAGGATTAACAACCTACGTCCAGTATCTAAGTAAGTAAGTAAGTATATCTATATAAAATATAAACATACACAATAAGTAAGACATTAAAATGAAGATTTGCAGTACAGTATAAAAAAAGACTTAAAAGTAAACTTGATATAAAAAAGAGAAGATTTTACCGTAGTAATAACAGTAATAACGGTAGTTATAGTAGTTTTTGTAGTACTAGTAGTATTAGTAGTAGTATTAGTAATAATAATAATAAATTATTTAAGTTATTTAAAAATATAATTGAAGTTTCACAACGACGACATTGAAGAATTGTTCTTCCCACAAGATTGTCACTACTATTAAAATCGTTAGCCAAAATATACGACTAAAACTTTTGTCCTTCTCTTCATAAAAGACTTTAATATGTCCTTTTGGTTGGTAGTGACCGTTTGTGAAATGCGCTTGATGTTCATTACTTGTAACAATGGCTTATTTCGGCAGAATGTTTTTAGTGATGAAGCTGCCTTGAGAATTTTAGTCTGACATTTTTCCAACAAGTCGATTGCATTTAGTGACGTATGTAAACATGCGACGCCATATGTCAGCACTGAGCGCTAGACAGACATCCACAGATAACATATTGTATTTTGATCTGTTCCATCCTTACACAGACCAGAACCCTACAGCGCATAGAACGCCCGTCGGGATGCACTAATCCTGGACTCTGTATGGTGACGAGGATTATCAGATAAAACAGCTCCTAGATATTGGATTCTATCAACTTCTAGTAATTTATGGCTATTCAAATATCACCCCGCTGTGTAGGAGCTATTTCCAAATGTGGCACACTGGGTCTAGTTAAAACCAAATCATCACCATAAGAGCAAATGTTATATGGTACGTCGTTGATTAAAATACCTCAATGGATGGTAGAATATAATATATCAATAACATATTGGTAAAAGAGATTACAAAGAAATGGTGAAGACAGTCCACTTTGGTGTGTTCCCATTAAAGCGGGTATACATTCACTAATCCCATTGTTCCTTCTGATGTAAACACTAAGATCACTCTATCAGTCATATAAAAGTCTCCACGGTTGGTCTGCGATTATATCTTCACTTTCCAAAATAATATGCTGTGTGAAATTGCGTCAAAGGCAACTCCGGCTTCCAAAGAACATACATGAACATTTGATCCTTTGGATTTACAGTATTTAATTACATTATTTGCTAATGTATTTGCCATCTGCCTCCCACGACCATGTATAAATCCAAACTGTGCGCCATGAAACTTGTGATCGGTGCTTGATAAGATGATAGTTTTCAAAAATTTAGAGAACGTAGGCGAAATTGTTACGGGGCGGTAATTCTTTGGTAGAGTCGTATCATTATTTTTTTTTTAGTATAGGCCTTAGAGGTCCTTTTCTAAAATGTGATGGCACAATTCCATATTTCAGACAAATATTTAAAATAGACCTGATCATAGTGATAATATTAATGCCTAATGCGTATTTTAAGTGCTCAGTCATTACGCCATTTATCCCGGATGCACATCCTAGTTTAGTGTTTCTACTATAGAGATCAATCATAACGTCATCAACTATAATGTTTGTCAATAGCTTTACTCGAAGGGTTCTCACTTTATTGCTAATAAACGATGTAGCTTCATCAATGACCAGACTGTCAGAATAGTCAGTCAAACTGAACTTGTGCTTAAAATATGGGAATTAAAAGATATGCCAGTCGGTAGATTACCGTGGTCAGTTTTGCATCGTCGCACAAAGTTCCTGAATTGCTTGAAACGACCACACGAAAGATTATTGTTCATTCTGGCAAATATGTTTGTGTTTTGGCGATTCTTGGAAATTCTGCAAATATTTCTATATGTTTTCTTAGCTTGTATTTGGTCAGCTTTGCCATTAAAATGAGGTAAATACATCCCAAACGATGTGAGTATATGCATTACTGTTTATTTAATACGTCATATTTAACGTTGATTGGAGTGGCTAGCAAATCAGATTTCCGCCAACTGATGAAGCCAACGCTACCATAAGGCATTCAATCTATCACTTGTTCCGATATATGCTATATTTCAAATTACACCAATACTCATCCTTGTCAATGTGAATATTTTGCAATAATTTTATATCAGACACGTTCGTCCAATGCTCAAACATAAATAAGATGTCCCATTCCATGTTAAGAATAATGTCACTAGATTCTTTAAAACCGCATGTGTTAAAACTGACTACGTTCATTTTTGTGTTGAGAATGACATCAGTAGTACTTGGTGCATCATCGTGAGGAAGAAGATGATTGGTATGTATGGTCGTTGGCTTGGCTCTGCCACTCACAGTTTATATAACGGCGAGGTAATCTAGGCTATTTCAGGTTATCATAGGAAGCATACTGTGGGTCCTAGTGCTTCTCGGTGAAGTATCGCTGATGATGCCTGGAGAGGTACTGTCTATTACACTTGCCATTACGTCGATTTTATCGGTTATTATTTGTTGTGGCCTAGCGCACCACTGGGAAGGGTTTCTTGGTTGGCTTGTTGTTGGCTTTGATATAACGGAGGGCACGAAAAAGACGTATGGGAACCCTTTTCTGGGCTAATTTCCACTCTGTGCATAATGGCATCCTTCAGTGTTGTAGCCTGGAAGGATCTCCAGTTAGCAGCTTGACGGATGTTGATCGATGGATGGCTAGACCCTTTAGGTGTACCAAAATGTCGTCCTTGGTGGTATTCTCCGCTAGAGCCTGTTCACGGGCTAAAGTATCTCACCTTCTTTGTTTTTGAGACGAATAAGTCGCCATCTTTGACTACGTGGTAGTTTAGTTTGTAGCGGGCATTTGTGTCAGCAGAGTCCTCACCAGATGACGATTCGCCAGAATACAACCAGGTCACTTTGCTATTTCTTACTTGTGGCTCCATAGAACAAAATTATGTATCGATAGTGAACAAAATATGCCTTGTATATTGATAAATTAATATTTGTTTCTTTACAGCTGCGAGCGTGGAAGACGGTCCAATTCGCGTCGATGGGCATGTGACGTCACTAAGGGTAATCAAAAAGATAAGCAATGGAGACAGCGGATTCTAGTTCTAGCAGCGACGAGTCTTATTATGGTGATCATTCTGTAAATATTTGCTATGACAGCGATGTTTGAACTACACACAAGGTTCTTTTCAGGGATTCTCCTTTACCAATATAAACCAACGTCACGAGAAAATATAGCCTTGTTTATTTTTCTTATTTAAACAAAGGACCAATTAACTCTTCGTGTTGATGATTAAATCTAAAAATCACAAACATATGATACCAAACGTAAATTACATATACCGTATACAGCCGGCAACATATATCACCAAGTGGGTGCTGCAACACTAAACACATAATCCTGCGCCATATCCATTGAGCCGAGACACGGGTACCTGCAATAGTATCTTCTTATCAATTTACCATGTTTTCTCTAGCATCCAAGCCCAGAGGACTCTGTTCATCTGCTTTTCAGATGTTGTCTGTTCCCAGGCTTAAAACCTTTTCAGTTGCAGTCCCTACACCTTGGAACTGACTTCTTGAACATGTTAAGTCACCAAAATAACATAATTTCTTTCCGTCACCATTTAAAAACTCACCCTTTCAGACTTGGTTATCTCTCCTTAAATTTTGCACCGTACCTTGACTATAAGATTACCCAACCCCTGTACTAGGTGCGCCACTGAGCTTGATTCTTTTCGAGGATATTGGCTCTGTAGAACTTTGTTGTTGTTGTTGTTATTATTATTATTATCTGACTTGATGACCTGAGTTTTCGAGATGACTTTCTAATGGACACCAGTTCATACAGATATTCGGTGTTGAGACTATTTTTGAATAAATATTTGCTTAGCTGGACAGCAACTACCCTTTCTAAACATGTCTGTAATTGTATAGAATATTACAGATAAAACTGAGTTTTTTAATTAATGGTTTAAAAGGGCAGATTTCATGGATCTTGGAAAAACACCCAGAGATAATGATTGTTTAACTATCTTCGTAACCAGGCTTAAGAGAACACCCTGACACACTTTCACAAGCCACGTAGGCATACTATGCCTGGCATAGGGTCAACTGGACAGAAAACATTAGATTACATTTTCAGCAACTGTCTGATATTAGTTTCTATAAAAGGCTCAAATGTATCCACCATGGATATGCAGGACTCTTCTATCAATGGCATATCCGGTGATAAGTGCTAGAAGGGAACCTATCAAGTAACGTTATCTTCTTTTGACCGAAGAAGTTAATAGAACAATTGGCTGATCTTAAACAAATACAGGCACGCGACCACACTCATACACATACACAGGTTAGTGCGCCGAAAGATGATAAAGGCATACACTTCCATCCTGACCGGGTAACAATTTAGTGTTCAACTGAAATTGTCGCCGAGAGTTCATGAAAGCACAAATTTTCATCCTGATCGGGTAACAGTTCAACTAAAAATGTTATGTTCGTTAGCCGAGGGCACACATTTTCATCCCGTTCGGCTAACAACTCGGCGACGCCTGTAGTGTACACTACACACCTTTGTCGTGTGTTCAACTTAAACTGTTATGTTGGCTGGCGCGCTGAGAGCCCATAAAAGACATAACACTTCAACCCGATCAAACCACAACTTTGCGACAGAAAACCTATCGGACATCTGTCCGTATGGTTGATATAGGTACGACTTGTTTAGCTATTCTAACCTAGACGAGCTGGGATCGGCATTTGTGGTATGGGAAATATTTTTTGTATAGGTTACCTATGAGCCACGGCCAGCGTCGGATTAAGACCTATAGATGCCCTAAGTACTTAAAGGAATTTGGTGCCCTCATATATACGTAATTAAAAATATAAACAATAATAAAGCATAAAATACATTTTTATTTTTCAAAATAGCAAACTTATTTGTTTCTAAAATATTTAGCTGCATTCCCTTATAACGCCCAGTCATGATAGCAGCGTTGTCATAAGAGTGATAAAATGGGATATGATATGCCAGTGCCACTATATATGTATTCTAAAACATACATTGTCCATGCCAAACATCATACCTATTTCGATCCAGATTCTTTATTACATCAATGTAAGAAAGTTATGTCATTATTACAATATGTTTAACTCTGTTAGATTTTTGTTTTGGTACAAACCAGAAAAAAATAACAAATATGTTAACTCAAGCTCATTTGTGAACTGTACGATATATATATATATATATATATATATATATATATATATATATAACTATGTTATTAATACTTATATTCTGTCAGTTTTTGTTTACTGAGACGAAATTAACAAAGTATATTTAAAATAAACCGTTTCTGTGATGTATTATGTATCTAACATGTAAACATTACTTTAACCTTGGTATTTTATTTCTATTGTTATAGTTTTGTTATTGTGATAATATTTATATTTCTTTTGTAAAGAATAATATTGTGAATAATTCAGTTAAAAGTCATTGTTTTTATTAACAAATAAATTATTCAATAAAGAAAGTCAAATCCATCATGGAAGATCAGTCTCAGATCTTACAAAATCAATTTCTCAACCATGAGATTGGACAGTAATATCAACCAGAACAATCCATTGTTCCTAATTCAATCCATATAATTAACTATTTTTCATAAATAGACATCATAAAAGTTATTGTTGTGTAAAAGCGTATGTAGATATGTGGACTGCGAACCAACTCCCATTTATGGGATATTAAATATCTAACCTTATCTTATCTGATCTTATCTTATCATTCTGGCAGAATATTTCTTGTTCAGACAATATTGTTATTGATTCAAAACGTTATGATTGTGATTATCCTATACAAATTTCAGTATTTCAGTGAACTAAGTGAAACATTACAGACAGTCATTTTATTAGTCAAACTAAAGAGTTGAGAGAATTAATTTAATTTTTTTTGTAAGGTAGTTGTGATAATGGAAAATTGCAAGATCGATATTTTAGAATTTGAAACAAAAATTCTATTGAACCATTATTAATAGTGAATTAAACCCCCCCCTCACATAAATTGGAATTTATATCCAATAGTTTATGAAAAAGATTGTATAGGTATATAATTGTGAAGTATGTCACTAGAAATAATCTTTATGATTATGAGGTACTAGTAAATGTAAATATTTGTATTAATATAATATTTCAGTCTCAGTGCTGGTTTTAGAAAACATACAGCCGAGGGGGGGGGGAGTCTCTGCTTCTAGGAACAGTTCACCATCAGATAATATGATTAAATGT
The DNA here is from genome assembly GCA_025642065.1 of Paralvinella palmiformis. Classification (NCBI taxonomy): domain Eukaryota; kingdom Metazoa; phylum Annelida; class Polychaeta; order Terebellida; family Alvinellidae; genus Paralvinella; species Paralvinella palmiformis. The sequence goes on along the minus strand of JAODUP010000078.1, from coordinate 16,709 downwards.
GTAATGTTTAAAAAGTAACCGGAAATCCCCCAATAATAATCACAAACTATACCTGATATTATAGATATAAGGAAATCATCTTAATTACTGGAAGGTAGTCATTATGACTTTTTCGAATGTCAGATTGTATGGTGGGAAGGCAAAAACGTGACACGTTCTGACATCAGATGGCTTAAGGATCATGTAGCCGTTTCGATGTAGATCAAGTCGAGGGACATATGCTGTGGTTTAGCCATCCTCGTGACCTTACCGGCATCTCTTGCTCATCCTGCTAACCAGTACTAACTGATGTCATCGTTGGTTCATTTACATAAATACTGTTTTATTCTGAAATTATATTTTTGGCTGGCACCTGCTGGTTACATTATTTTAACCAGATAATATAAACAACATGTATTAAGTGACGTCAGATTTTAGGAGCACCCAGTCTGTGTTTGGCTTCAAAATGGCGGAGCCCACAGACGAGTTATAGTCGATTCATCAGGATTTTGAACTGGAGTATTTAATATGTGGTTAATCGTGTTCATGTTACGTAATACCGATCTGAGACTGGTATAGTACGGTTTAATGTCCAAATATAGAATGTAATTAAAATGTAGAAGAAAAAAAAAAACGTCTGTCACCATTTACAACTAATAGCCAGGTACGCTCCACTAGCTCACAGCCAATCAGAGCCGTTTTTACATAAACTATATCGTGTGATGTAATATATGTAACTGCAGTTGCATTGCTTATACTACAATTAATCCAATGAAGAGTAATATGATAATAACAGTCACCTATGAAATCGACTGTTATCAAGTAGTTTTTGTCTCTGACTCAGAACAGATCAGTATATAGTTTCTCAAATGGATGGCTAGGTACTAGAGAAATGTGCAGGGTTTTAGGCGCTTGTCCTGCACAGTAGGAAGTACAAGCATCACATGTTTCCACTAATTGACGTATTTCACTTGACATGTCTGGCTAATACACTAAATCTCAAGCTCATCGTAAGCACGACTTAATGTCCATATATGACCCGCATGCACTATGTGTTTGATCTCTTGGGGCATCGATAATGGGTTGACCATTCGCTCACCTCGGAACATTACACCATCCTGTACAATGAGCTCATCGCGACAATTGTAGTAAGAAACGATGGACTGCGGTGCTTGAGTTCGACGATTTCGCCAACCATTCGTTATGATGTTCTTTAGTTCACACATGATTGGATCACATTGTGTAGCACAACGTACATCATTCAGACGATGATCCTTAATACCGAGGAGTAGTGACACGTTATTTACAGAGACTAGTTTTTCCACTGACTTATCATGAAGAGGTGCTCGTGACAATGTATCTGCCACAGGAATTGACGTTCTCGGCTAATATCGTAGTATGAAATTGTAATGGTTTGCACGTAAAAGTAGCGATTGTAAACGCTTAGGTACCTTGAACAATGGCTTTAGCACAATCGATTCCAATGGCTTGTGGTCAGTTATGATGCATGTATCACGACCATATGTGTAATGGTGAAATATTTCCAGACCAAAGGCAACAGCAAGCATTTCTTTTTCTATTTGCGCATAGAGCTTTTAAGTTTCAGTTAATGATCGACTTGCATATGTTATTGGTTTGCCTTCCTGGAATAAAGAAGAACCAAGACCATAATCACTAGCATCATTTTAAAGTATTAGGTTCTTATGTGGATAATAGTAGGCGAGAACGGGAGTATTTGTGATGGGGTGTTTCACGCGCTATAGTGATTCCTGTTAAGATTCACACCACACCCCGGGTAACTTTTTCTTAGTAAGAAAGTGTAGTGGCTGTAGGACACCAGATAAGTTAGGGAGAAATTTAGCAACTACAGGACTTGATCTTCAGGTGATGATGAGTTCATAATGTGCCTATTGTTGATGCACAAAACACATCATCATACTTAATACTGATATCCACTGCCGCAATCTTCTCGAAGTTTTCTTCTGTAATCAACTGCATCTGTTTTGAAGCACGATAAGCAAGTAAAGGCATAAAATCACCCTCATATACAACAAAATTCACAGAATACTTTTTATTGTTCTTTGAGTTACGGATCGTTCGGCGACATTCACCACATGAAGATAACCCTGAATTGTTCCAAATTTTTAATTTCTTCACATTGCTGGATATGTTGCTTGCATATTTTAATGACAACATATTTACAGAGGACCCAGCATCAATTTGGAAAACAACATTTTCCTGCCCCATGACCATACAATATTTGACAGTTTTGTCATCTTTTGAAGTGTTGTCGATGGAATAAATCCACTCCTCACTTGAAGAGTTGTCAGTAACAAGATGGACTCTCTTGTCAACTCTTTCATCGTTTTTCTCGGGACACTTGACAGCAAAGTGGTTGTTTTGATTGCACAGGTAACAAATGTTTCCGTACGCGGGACATTCTTCCTTCTTCTTTCTGTGTTTATAGTTCCAGTATTTGCATTCTCGTTCTTGTTTGTTGGAATCTCTTGAAACTTTCCTTTTATATCGTTTCTGCGTTGCACCTGTATCGCTCCTAACTGTAACTTGTTAACGGTTTCAGGCCTGAGTGATAGTACTTGAGAGTTAACATTTTCAGCTGCTTTGCAAGTGTCTATGCAGGTATTCCTAGAACTATTCTATCACGCACTATGGACATAACGCAGTTTTCACAGTATTGGCATGGTATAATAAAACGTTGTATTTTGGCTAGGAAAGACTCCAAAGTTTCATACTCTTTTTGTACTCTCTTGTTGAATACATATCTTTCACAAGTAACGTTTATTTCGCCCATTGCAAATGTATCAAATGAGCCAATAATTTCATCTGTTGTTCTTTATTCTTTTGGTGTATCAAATGTGAACCCATTATACACCCGGAGTCCCTCATCTCCTATTGGGTGTAACAGTAACGCTGTCTGATATGCCCATGGGTGGGTTGATAAGTTGGTTATTATAGGATAATTTTCCCATTTATTTTGGAAATTTTCCAATTTTCACTGACATTTATCTCTACCCTGAGTGCCTGAGGAGGACGTATACCTGTAACATGCGCACCAGCTGCTTGAGCCGTGACAACAAGAGTTTGTCGAGTCAAACCAACACAGATGTAACAAAATCAACACAGTTGCAGGAATTAACTTTGGCGAAAAACGTTGACGATCATATTCATTGGAATTAATCTTTTTCCCACAAAGAACTCATAACGTTGAGACGTCTATCAATAGTATTAAATGTGTTAAACGCGCTGAGAGCAGCAATATAACTGGATACTTGACATGATACCTTTCTGACACCACATTCCAGCGGCCACGTGGTATAGCCAATAATTCTTCTTCCCTTTTTGAAAGTTTCTAGTTCGCTTCAATCAAATAATAATAATAATTACAAAACTTCTATAGCGTCAATATCATCGAAAAGAAGCGAGCTCAGTGGCGCACCTAGTGGAGGGGTTGGTCAAACTCATAGTCCGGGTACGATGCAAAATTCATCAACAATGATGAGATGGAAAGGAAACTTAGGAAGGATAAGCGAGTCTGAAAAAGGTGAGTTTTCAAATGGTAACGGAAAGAAACTATGTTATTTGATGACATAACATGTTCAGAGAGTGAATTCCAAAGAGTAGGGACAGCAACTGAAAAAGCACGAGTCCCAGCATGAGTTTTAACCCTGGGAACAGATAACAAGTGAAAATCAGATGAACGGAGTTCTCTGGGCTTGGGTGCTAAAGAAAACATGGAACATAGATATGAAGGTTCTCCAGAAGAAAGAGTTTGATAGGTCATAGTGCAGAGTTTGAAAATGATGCGAGATTGAACAGCGAGCCAGAGAAGAGATGTCAGAAGTGGAACAGAATGGGAAAACCGAGGTATGACCCATAGCTAAGCAGTCCTAAAAACACTAAAGAGGTTTTACAATATCATTAGATGCAATGTTATGAAAAAGAGAGTTGCAGTAATCAAGTCTCCTATTAATGAGTGCTGTAGCAATGGTTTGGGCGACCGAAAGAGAAATATAGCACCGAATATGGCGAAGGTCACGAATATGATAGAAGCAGAAGCGACATGTCAGAGAAACATGTTTTCTGAAATTAAAATCGCTATCAAATGTAACCACAAGATTGCGTAGTATATGATGGTGTGATGCTATGACTAAGGATGTTCGTAGGGAAGAAATGAGAAATTGGTGAACTAATTTCTTCACTAGTGCTCACCGCTGCCACCATGTTACGTAATATCAAATCTGAGTCTGGTGTAGTATGGTTTAATGTCCAAATATAGAATGCAATTACAACGTACAAGAGAAACATATCCATCACCATTTACAACTAATGGCAGTGTACACCCCACTAGCTCACAGCCAATCAGAGCCATTTTTACATAAACTGTATCATGTGATATAATATATGTAACTGCAGTTGCATTGCTTATACTACAATTAATCCAATGAAGAGTAATATGATAATAACAGTCACGTAACATCGTCTATAATTTGTGTGAGTTTATTTGTATCAGTTGTGAAATTTGATTTGAAGATGAATTGTTTCATTAACGAAATTAATCCCACAACCTGTATGGAGGATTGTAGCGCATACTGTGTCTACGAAACACCTTGTATCTGCAGTGGTAGAACACTAACATGACTGTTAAGTATAAAACGTTCGCCGTATTGAAGGGTAAATAAATGATTTAAATACTTGTAACAGATAATACCTGTATGAAAATTAGACACACATAGTAATAGGAGAGATATGGAGAACAAACTTCAGCACATAATCGTAATTTATTTTTGCACTAAATTAAAATCAACATATACATATTAAAGTTTTATTACAATTATATTATACCAACAAAGTTTACTGATAATTACAAATTATATAACTACGTACTCTTGTAGAGAGATCTTAAAAATACTCCAAGTTTATTGATTTTATATTATTATATATGTAGAAGGTCGATTCAACTTATTAAAATCCATATGCACGAAATCCCTACTCACTAAATCTATACCCACTAAATCCATACTCACCAGATCCATGTTCTCTAAGCTAAACACTTTTTGCTTTGTGATTAATTAACAACATAATTTTATACCTGGACTTTCGCAATGACCTATTTTGTTTATCAACACATATTTATAATTAACCTGAAATATTATTATTAAAGCGAAATTATACCGGTCTATGACGCAGTTAAATACATTATTTGGTGATCAAAGTATTCCTCTGAGAGAACAAAAAATATGAACGATATATGTTAGTTTTTAGGAATATAAATTCCTCAGTGTGTGTGCATAATTTATTGTTTAAAATATGATAAGTAGGTATACTTATGAGGCTACTCTGCTAGCACTACAGATACATAAGAGAAAAATGTATATTGTTAAATTTAAGGTGTTTTGTATTTTAATATATTTGGCTTCATCAATGACTCGTCCCTGGGATAAGAGCTAAAATAATCCAAGAGTAAACAACGGAAACATCTTCCTTGTATATCTAGATTTATAACTTACAGCCAATGATAGCCATATCAGTATATACTATAATATTATATTACATTTATTTTGCTAAAAAAACTTATTTCCAAATTGACCTTAATTTGGTTGCTTAGGAAAACCTTTTTTTCTAAATTGTTCCATTTCAGACAACTTTAATTTTCATGTCAGCAAAAGGTAGATCAACTTCAGCTGGTTTCCACTTGATGCCTTTACTATCGTAGCCAGTACCATAGTAACCCGTTAACATTACTAAACTACACTCATTGTGCCACCAACTACCGAAATATTGTTCGGCGCAGTTTAACGAAGGCGATGAGTCGTTGTCTTCATCCGGAGTTGTGAACATCATGTCATCGAGATTGGCTCGAGAATCACCGCTGTATAAGATGCTATCACCTGTTTGTGGCAAACATAAATACCTATATGTCCACATTTTATCTCTACCACGATGTCATGTGTCTCATTACCCCCCCCCTTTCCATAGATGACATTCATCAAGACTTCGGTATACGTACTTACACAGTTTTCCATATATGGGCATTACCACAAGGTCACGATCGTATCCAGAATAGAATATTAACTATATTAATTTATATTTTGTTATGGTACAATAAAAAAAAAACATTAGTCTACATTAGATGAAAAATAGACTGACAATGTTTTGTTTTTAATTAAAAAAATGACATTTACACGCTTATTTGGTTGACACAGACACTACACATTACACATGTCTCAGCAAGAAAAGTCGCCACTCTGGATTCAGTCCCCTGAAGAAACGTCCAGAGTTTGAATTCACGGTTCGAGATTCTCTGTGCCTGTGCCTTATTATACACAGCTAAAACACACACACACACACACACACACACACACACACACACACACACACACACACACACACACACACACACACACACACACACATTAACCAGGTATACTATTACCTGCTGTTCCATTATATCCACGGATACTCAGCCTGTACTTATCACTCAGAGCTCCAATACTAAAATAACTGTACTCTGCCCAAAGCCAATCTCCATCCAGACTAATCATATCAAAACGTATCATGAACGAGCTGCCGTTGTTAGTCAACAAATGAATACATTCGTTACCTGGAAAAAGACAAATGGTTGATTGATTCCTAATATTTATGTACGAGTGTTTATGGGTTTATCATCTTTATTATATTATTTCAACAAATATTCAACAAAATTACCGATCCAGAACTCTGTAGCTAAATCACCAAATCCAACTTTGTAATCTGACCATCCTCTGTAGAAGTCAACTGATCCATCCATTCTCCTCATCAATAACTGAAAGAAACATTATCCACATCAGAAGACTTTTTTTATTTATGACACATAAATGTTAACTTCACATGGACATAAAGAATATATGTGGATGTCATTTGTTTTTGCTTTCTCATAAAAATAAACACAAAAATTAAATATATGTGCCGAATGTAAACAAAGAACTCACGGGAAACACGAAAACAAGAACACATCAGAACTATGGAAGATTGTTTTCATTATTGTACACTTACTATCCAGCCATCTTCTATCAGGACATTACACTGTACACTGTTAATATATAAACTTGTACTAACAGGACTCTGAGTTCCTATAATACAATCGTCGCACTCAGTTCCAAAACAGTATGGTTGTACACTGACAGCTGCCATCAGATTGACAACTTCCTCCATTATTGCACAATATAGAGCCACAAGGATCATCTACAATGGTAAATATAATAGTGATGATGATGATGATTGGCGTTTTATGGCCACTTTTGTGCATAAGGTAGGCTAAATGGGCCGTCAGATAATTTAAGTAGAACAAAGATTAATTTTATAAAATATTATGTCAATATTCTGAGTAGGAAACGATAGTTAGAAATGGAAGAGATGTCTCATTAGTTTTGTGACTAATATAATAAATAAACTAAATATAAAAACTCACATTGACACATTGTACCGCTATATGGAGTGGGACAGTAACAGTTAAAATCCAGGCCTAGATCAGTACATGTACCACCGTTATAACATGGATTGGGTGAACATTCATAAGTAGTATCTGCATGGTGGCAAAACATCACACTAACATGAAAACTATAACAATGAAACGTTAAATCTTGATGTTTTAAGGTAATGATTGTGTACACCTAGTTGGCTAAATATGGGCGATACAACATCGAAAGGTAATGAGATGAAGTGAAAGATGAAATATCCTTTACATATAGCAAGAGCAGGTTTGAACCCAATTTACTGTTAGAAGTCTGGTCAACTGCACTATCAGATAGGTTATATTTGTAAATGATCAATTATGACAGTGATGAAGATGGGTAGTAAATATAGAAAATATAGCGTCTGATATATCGCCCCTTACTCTACCGTCTCTAATATATCGTCCCTTAATATACTGTCTCTAATATATCGTCCCTTACTATACCGTCGTTAATATATCGTCCCTTACTATATCGTCTCTAATAAATCGTTCCTTACTATACCGTATCTAATATATCGTCCCTGACTATGCCATCTCTAATATATCGATCCTCACTCTACCGTCTCAAATATATCGTCCCTCACTCTACCGTCTCTAATATATTATCCCTCACTCTACCGTCTCTAATATATCGTCCATCGCTATACCGTCTGCAATATATCATCTTTCACTCAGTTGTCTCTCACTCTATCTTCACTCACTATACCATCTCTAATATATATATATATATATATATATATATATATATATATATATATATATATATATATATATATATATATATATATATATATAATCCGTCACTCTACCGACTCTAATAAATCCTCTCTTAATATATCGTCTATCACTATGCCATCTGTCACTATATCATTTGTCACTATATCATCTGTCACTGTACCATCTGTCACTATTTCTTCTTGCACTTTATCGTCTCACAGTATATTGTAATATTTTGATTTCCGGCTGTCATTTTAAATTTATTATTAGAAATAATATAATTTATAATACAAAAATCAACCAAATATGTAATATACATATAGTTTATGTAGTTTTACAGATATAATTAATACGGGTTAGTTACTCTAAAATACTTTGTATTAATCTTTACACTAGTTATGGTATATATTGTTCAGAAATTAGGACTTTCATGGAAAAAAAACCCAGTAATTTTGTGTATAAAAATTATAGTAGAGACACATAACATGTAATGATGAATGTCGTTAAGGAGTTTTTATACACGAAAGAGGAGAGTCTTGAAAATATAATTCATAAATAAATCTTACTCTTTGATTGTATAAGGCGATCCTAGAGTTCAATATATAGATTACTATAATGGAAACTTCCAGATTAAGGTTCGAGTGTCAGTGATAGCTGTATTTATGGGATGTTTGTTTAGGGAGTCTTCTTCACGAGGGCCACATGTCACCGGTCTGACTCACGTCCAGAACTAACAATGCCTTGGCTCACTCACAAAATCACTCACTCACTCAACACCGTACGAGGATGTAGTCTGGCACAGAGATACACGAATTATCACACTGTAACCGATACTAGTTGTCTATTATACAATAAACTTACCTGTATCACAGTTGACACCACTATAAGGATAAGAACATTGACATCGATAAGTTACTCCAACATCAACACATGTACCATCATTATGACAAGGATCTGAGTTACACTCATCTGTCGTATCTGGAATTTATTTTATCATGGTAATGTATAATAATATGTTTCATCGTCTGATTTTGTCTGGACCTCTCTTTCTCTCTCTCTCTCTCTCTATCGCGCTCTCTCTCTCTCTCTCTCACTCTCTCTCTCTCTCTCTCTCTCTCACACTCTCTCTCTCTCTCTCACCTCCCCCACTCTCTCTCTCTCTCTCTCTCTATCTGTCTCTCTACTCCCCCCTCTCTCTCTCTCTCTAATATATATATATATATATATATATATATATATCCGAACCTATTTGACACGAAACTCCTATATATGGATAGACACAGTCACATTGATATCGTGTACCAAGGTCTGTACAGGTTCCATTTTGTTGACAAGGATTAGATATACAATCTTTAGTAATATCTGCGGAAACGAAAACACATTCACATAGCACTAAAAGATTAAATGGAAAACACATTCAAGTAATATTATAAGGTAGTGGCATTAATTGGAAAACACATTAAAGTAATACTATAAGGTAGTGGCTTTAAACGGAAACCGCATTTAAGTAGTGCCATAAGGTAGTGGCTTTAAATGGGAAAAACATATTCAAACAATACTAGATGCTGGTTATAAGCTGAGCAATTATCCATAGTAGTTAATTATCTTTATATCTAAGCTTGTATAGGCCAGTGAATGAATAATATTGTCTTATCGTCACATCGTGGACTAAATGGGCCCAATGACCTCCAAACAGTAATGGGGCGAAATGAAAGATGAAACATGGTCCCTGGACTATGAGTTTGCCCAACCCGATCACTAGGTGTGTCTTTCAGCTAGATTATTTTCGAATATATTGGCGCAATAGAAGTTTTGTTATTATTATTATTTTTATTATTATTACTATTGTTGTTGTTATCAAGGCTTCGGACATAGGCAAGCTGTGATTTGTAATTAAGTGTCTAAAGGCACTTACCTGTCTTTTTGATGAACTTGCCGCGAGCATTAAATTGAAGCAAGTCGAGGTAATTTTCAGGTAAGTCATTAATCAGATGACAATGATAATGTTGTTTATCATAATAATAAACATTAGCAGCTAAACAATGGACTCCATCTTCTAGACATAACATTTCACATTCTAATATTCCTTTAACATGATAGTTAGTCGAGTAGTTGGTTACATCCAATTGTTTGTTGTAATGTTTCTCAAATAATGCTCTCCCATGTACTAGCGTCCCTGAAGTAACAATAGACAATGGTGTGGGTCATAACAAACAGTGGGTGGGTCACGACAAACAGTGATGTGGATCACAAGAAACAGTGGTGTGGATTACAACAAACAGTGGGTGGGTCACAACAAACAGTGGGGTGGATTACAACAAACAGTGGGTGGCTCACAACAAACAGTGGTGTGGGTCACAACAAACAGTGGGGTGGGTCATAACAAACAGTGGGTGGGTCACGACAAACAGTGATGTGGATCACAATAAACAGTGGTGTGGATTACAACAAACAGTGGGGTGGGTCACAACAAACAGTGGGGTGGATTACAACAAACAGTGGTGTGGGTCACAACAAAGAGTGGTGTGGGTCACAACAAACAGTGGGGTGGGTCACAACATACAGTGGGGTGGGTCACAACAAACAGTGGTGTGGAATACAACAAACAGTGGTGTGGGTCACAACAAACAGTGGTGTGGGTCACAACAAACAGTGGGTGGGTCACAACAAACAGTGGGGTGGGTCACAACAAACAGTGGTGTGGATCACAACAAACAGTGGTGTGGGTCACAACAAACAGTGGGGTGGGTCACAACAAACAGTGGTGTGGGTCACAACAAACAGTGGTGTGGGTCACAACAAACAGTGGTGTGGGTCACAACAAACAGTGGTGTGGGTCACAACAAACTATTGGTGTGGGTCACAACATACAGTGGTGTGGGTCACAACATACAGTGGGGTGGGTCACAACAAACAGTGGTGTGGATTAAAACAAACTACGACGGACATAAAGGAAGATACTCCGAAAATAACTAAATTCTGAGAGATGAAGAGATGGATGATAGATGATAGCTGACTCTAAAACATAAAATGTTTATTTTCTGGGTCTTTAATGTGATTAACTTAAATAAAATAATCTATAATAAAGAAAGTCAAAAGATAAGTTTATATATTGTCGAGTAAAGGTAATAAATATGATCTAATATAGTAACATATTATTTACATCGAGTACCAATAAGACATTTAATTTTCAAGTATTTCAATGTGATATACGGGATAAATTGTACCCCTCTCAAACACTTTTTTTGTTCTATGAAGCTTTTAAGTTTTGATCAGTAAGAAAATACCCCCCCCCCTTCTCTCACTCTCTGATGGTGTAATATAGTAATATATAGTATTGCTTTGAAGAAAGATACAGCAATTGAAAAATAGCTATAAATAGGGCTGCTTAGATAATTAAGCTAAACATTCTCACTACTGCCGTGATCTGACTTGGGTGTTCTACTCCCAAACTCCACGACTATAGGTGATCTGACTTGGGTGTTCTACTCCCAAACTCCACGACTGTAGGTGATCTGACTTGGGTGTTCTACTCCCAAACTCCACAGCTGTAGGTGATTCGTATTTTGATTTTGCTTGGCGGCTTAGGGACTGGTGAAACATTACACATGTCTCAGCAAGGAAAGTCGCCACTCTGGATTCAGTCCCCTGAAGAAACGTACATAGTTGGAATTCACGGTTCGAGATTCTCTGTGTCAGTGCCTTATTATGCACAGCTAAAACCCACATTGCCCGTGCCAGAGATTGAGGTTCGTGTTTTCTTTTTACCAATTTTGTTTTATTTGATATAAAGGGTTAGTGACGAGTAGGTCATAGAATTTATTGGATTTGTATGCTTATGAGGTATTTGACCGTCCAGCAAATATCACAAGGCATATTATGCTGCGGTTGAGATGTTCCTTTTTCTGTGTGTAGAGACTGTGTTTCCAGATCCGCGTGTTCTAAGAAAAGTTGATCTAAAGCTGTATAATCCATGTACTATTTGCGTCTTTGGAGGCACGCCGTTTAAGTGTTTGGTTTGGTTATCCAGCATTTAAATGACTGTAGCAGGCACAGTACGCTCTTAAAGCATTATAAGTACTCCTGACTCAGGAATAGAAACACTGCATCGCATCTCGAGCGGTGTCATTGGACACAGCTCGCGCGCTTGGTGTGTTTTATATAACAAGTTTACTTGTATATAAAATTCACCTTGGTTGTATGTGGGAATAGAATTATCTTTCCTAGGTCCAGTTATGTCCAGTTTGTACTATGACATTCAAGATTAGCTCTAATCTGCTTGTCATAAATAACATTTAAGAACTACAATAGTTAGAATAGCATAAATTAGGTCAGGTTTGAAAATAATTCAAACAGTACGGAAGCTATGACGCGCTAATACGGTCTGCTTCAGCGCAGATGTCAGTCTTTTAATAGTAATTAAGCTAAATAGTTTTAATAGTAGTCGCTTCGTGACGCCTGCCCGTTGTAAAAACTGATCTTTGAAGACGGTAACAATTGGGTTATATAGTTTATATAGTATTGCTTTGAAGAAAGATACAGCAATTGAAAAATAGCTATAAATAGGGCTGCTTAGATAATTAAGCTAAACATTCTCACTACTGCCGTGATCTGACTTGGGTGTTTTACACCCAAACTCCACGGCTGTAGGTGATTTGCATTTTGATTTTGCTTGGCGGCTTAGGGACTGGTGAGACATTACACATGTCTCAGCAAGAAAAGTCGCCACTCTGGATTCAGTCCCCTGAAGAAACGTCCAGAGTTTGAATTCACGGTTCGAGATTCTCTGTGCCTGTGCCTTATTATACACAGCTAAACACACACACACACACACACACATATATATATATATATATATATATATATATATATATATATATATATATATATATATATATATATACATGCATACATACAAAAGGGAGAGAGAGAGAGAGATAGAGAGAGAGAGAGAGAGAGAGAGAGAGAGAGAGAGAGAGAGAGAGACAGAGAGACAGAGAGAGCCATGAGCTAGATTCGAATCCACATTCTTAGGGTTTGTAGTGGAGTGTTCTATCCATTGCGCCATCGAAGTATTCTTTGTTATTATGCTATAAACCTGAATAAAACATTTATTGTTACCCACAGGTTTGAAGCGAAACATCCCCGAAAAAAATGACCGGCCCAGGATTTTGTCGACCCAAGGGGAACCATTATTTTCTCTCAATGTAATCTGCTCATTTGCTCTTGATAATGTTTTCATTTATAACTAACTCATGTTCAAAATAAGTGCAAAAATAGATAACAATATTTGATTATCAAAACGAAATATTAAATATTTCTACTTCCATGAATGGCTGTTAGTGTGAATGAAGATTTGGAATGCAAGCCACCTTCTGAATGGTGGGCTGATTAACCGAAAATTATTGATCTCTATCAAAGGAATCATATCGTAATTTACTCTTTTTTTTGTATTAAATTAGTAATAAAAGTGATTGTTAGAAGTGACAGACACTGATGAGACATCTTAACGTTATTGTTGCTGCATTGATTGATGTAGGTAAAGGTTTATGTATGTTGAGTGACTTTAAGATCTTTAGCTTTTTCTCACACGACAGAAGGATGACTTCCAGACTACATCCCACAAACACAGTAATGAGTTGGATTCAAACCCACAACTTGGAGATTTGCAGCGATGAACTTTAGATACTGCGCTGTCTAGATTTACCTATGTATATGTTTATGTATGTATATGCTTATGTCTACGTGTATGTCTTTATATATATAGTTTATGTGCGTGTAAGCTAATTTATATATACAGATTAATTTATATTGTTTATATTGTCCTAATCTTCTCAACATTCAATGTAACTGTTATTTACTACTTTGTTTACTAACAGTGCTTACCGTGTATAATTAAGCCATAGATAAGATAGATGATATCCATAATGTTTCAGCCACGAGATGGTTTCACTATATGTATGTATATGTTCTTAACTTTGTTGATAATTCTCTTTGTCTACGCCAACACCTTTTCTCTGTTCCTAGACGAGGAATGAGCCACCGTCTAGGTTTTTGCTGAGCATCACATGAACCACTTTAAAAATACACTCCTTTTATGACTAGTGATTGACATTTGTCAAAAGACAACACTGCGATATTCATATTTCGGTGGACAACGATTCTGTGGCAAAATAAAAGGCATATCTGTTTGCTTTTGACGATCGTATTATAAACCAATCCAATGAGGAGTTCTATATGCGGAAGCACGCCATACTTATTTAGACAGAGCCCCCCCCCACTCAAAAGAAAATCCAGGAGAAACACAGATTAAAGCTAGGAGAACGTATTTCTATATTTAAATTGTTTGATTACGGTATCAATACCAACATCTTAAATGGAGTCATATTAGTAAGACGTGACCGACTTTATATCGGCTAAAACTGAAATGAAACAGAGCTTTCTACTTATAAACAAAATCGATGTAAACTATTATTGTCCAGGTTGGTATGTAAACAAACACATCGAACCACGGTTACTATCCCCGTAATATGAAGCTTTTTATTTGATAAAAAAAAGTAAATAAAACCCATCACGTTGTTTTTATGTCATTTATTTGTTTACATAATATTCACCCCAAAACCCATGAATATGACAAAACGACTTATCCAACCTGACCCGTATTAATGTTATTCACCAATTTGTCCACCCCCAAAATAAACAACAACAACAATAAAACAACACTTAAGATGAACAACTGCGTCAACAATATTCTGGATCAATACAATGATCCATTCTTATAATATTGAAGAAAATTTGGCTCCGGAACAATATTTACTGCCGTTTATTGTGTTTTTCAGTGTTTGAATCCTGTTCGGGAATCTTTGGTAGTTGAATAACGCATATTACTTGACATTAGTAATTTATGGGGCTACAAAATCCAGATAGAGATCTATATTTGTTGTCATCAATCAGATTATAATTTTGGAACAGTAATGCACTTTTTTTAATGTATAAACTTCTAATGGTAACAATAAACTATTAACTGGAACTCCCATTTTACTCGACATGGAAAGGAACAGATAGATTAAAAAAAATATTGCAGTGCATTCCCATTTGGTACTGTATTATTATGATTTCCACTTATTATATTTATAATTATATATATATATATATATATATATATATATATATATATATATATATATATGATAAATATATGTTACATATATATTATATATATAGTTCGAGCCGTGATGGCGCAGTTAGTTAGAGCGTTGGAATCATAGCCGAAGGGTCGCGGGTTCGAGGCTCCGGAGGCTGCAATGTTGTCATGTGGCGACTGGTTCACTCATCCATAAATATGAGAACCTGACAGGACGTGATGTGTTTGAGTAAAATTTTAGCCTATGATGGTAGCATGCGTCGTATGCTCCATTAGGAGTTGAGATGAGTGCTGTTTTGCTCTGTGTCAGGGATACTAATACCATGTAGCGCCATAGAGCAGTTATCTAGCTGAATAGAGCGCTATATAACATGATGATGATGATGATTATTGATGCTTTACAGCCAATTTTGTGCACATGGTAATGAAGTGAAATCAAAGATGAAACACCTTTCAGATATGCCCACGCCGAGATTCGACTCAGATGCTAGTGATCTCTGGTCCGACGCGCTACCAACTAGATCACAAAGGCGGCCATCCATTTGGCAGGACAAGGGTTATTAATACTGTCCAATCACGAGCGTATTCGCGTTCCGGATTCAGTGCGATTAGTTTGAATTCTATAAATGCCACATATTATTATTATTTTTATATCATACAATGTTTTATTTTACAGACATTAACATTAATAAAGTTATAATAATAATAATGATAATAATAATAATACTAATAATAACAATAACAACATTATAAAATAATTTTAGTACATATGTTATTCTTCGAACATCTTTTTTTTCTTCTTCTACGTTTAAACTACTATCACTTTCAAGCAATCTGTTTTTCAGATATGTTACATTATTTTTAATTGTCATACTAAGCTTTCCCACAATATCTCTTACCTCTCCTATCTCTTATATCTGTGTACGTGATACAATTGACGAGATGATGTACCATTGTTTACACGCGTTGCTCACAATGAGCACAACGCGATGAGTCAGTGATGTCAAATGGCTTAATCCATATCTGATAAAAATATGATTTATGAGATATCTTCCTTTATCTCTGCTGAGGTATTGTGTTTTGGTGGAGAATATGTCTTCCTTCGTGTTTAAAAGAATATCGACTTCTTTACATTCCTTTATTCTGTGCTGTTTTTGTTTGTTTGTTTGTTTGTTTGTATAAACACGTCTTGGTATTTGGCTGTTATAGTATTTGGTGGTAGTATGTAGTTGTTAGTAAACCTGGTATTATAATGAGTTATACGTGTAGTGTTTGGTGTAATTTGTTCCTTTTCATTTTGTACAGTTTTTGGAGTCTTAGCTGTTTTCTTCTAATATCAAGAGTTAGCCAACTTAA